>CM058170.1:13286950-13354450 GCA_030254885.1 Vitis rotundifolia
CTGCTCATGATTGACCTGCTTATCATTGGTGTTATAGTTCTGTTCACATTCTTACACTGCCAATAGATTATGTCACTCCTTACAGAAATACTTTAACATTATGCAATGCATTTTAATCTGGTGCACTTATCTAATATTGATTCAGTTGAGGTGATGTATAGACATAGCTCTATCACTTCCTAAAAGTTCTATTTACTTATTTTTCTACTTTTAAGTGCTTCATGTAGGCTGGGGAAAAGCGCAAAGAAGAAGAAATGATAGAACTTGAGGGACCATTGGGTAAGAGTGATGCTGTGAACCATGAACTGGTTTCTCTGGAAAGGGAGTTGTCAACGCTTCGCAAAAATGGCACTGTCGATCCCTTTGGACTGTATTTATATGGACTTGTGCTCAAAGAGAAAGGCAGCGAAAATCTTGCCCGTACAGTACTAGTGGAGTCAGTGAATAGCTACCCCTGGAACTGGAATGCTTGGACAGAGCTGCAGTCTTTATGCACTACAATTGACATTTTGAATAGTCTTAATCTCAATAATCATTGGATGAAAGACTTCTTCCTTGCCAGTGCTTACCAAGAACTCAGGATGCACAATGAATCCTTGGGAAAGTATGAATATTTACAAGGCACTTTTAGTTTCAGTAACTACATTCAAGCTCAGATTGCAAAAGCCCAGTACAGTCTGAGGGAATTTGAACAAGTAGAAATAATATTTGACGAGCTTTTAAGGAATGACCCTTATCGAGTTGAAGACATGGATATGTATTCCAATGTGCTCTATGCAAAGGAATGTTTCTCCGCTTTAAGTTACCTTGCTCACAGGGTATTCTTGACTGATAAATACAGACCCGAGTCTTGTTGCATTATTGGAAACTATTATAGTTTGAAGGGGCAGCATGAGAAGTCAGTTGTGTATTTTAGAAGGGCACTCAAATTGAACAAAAATTACTTATCTGCTTGGACACTCATGGGTCATGAGTATGTTGAGATGAAGAACACTCCAGCTGCTGTTGATGCCTATCGAAGGGCTGTAGATATAAATCCGTGTGATTATCGAGCTTGGTATGGGTTAGGACAAGCATATGAGATGATGGGTATGCCCTATTATGCTCTTCATTACTTCCGAAAATCAGTTTTCCTGCAGCCAAATGATTCTCGGTTGTGGATTGCCATGGCTCAGTGCTATCAAACTGACCAGCTTCAAATGCTTGAGGATGCCCTCAAGTGTTACAAAAGGGCAGCAAATTGTAATGACACAGAGGCAATAGCTCTGCACCAGCTAGCTAAGCTTAGTAAGGAACTTAAGCGTTCTGAAGAAGCTGCATTTTACTACAAAAAGGATTTAGAGAAGATGGAAGCTGAAGAGAGGGAAGGGCCAAATATGGTTGAAGCTCTGCTTTTTCTTGCTACATATTACAAATCCCAGAAGAGATTTGAAGAAGCAGAGATCTATTGCACCCGTCTTCTTGATTACACTGGCCCAGTGAGTTTCTTTTATAAACCTTTTTTCTCTTGCGTTGTTTACATGAAGATTAATTACCCATTTTACAATTCATGAATAACGATTGACAACAAAAACTTTACCTCAGCTCTATTGACCTTTTGTGTTTTGCAGGAGAAAGAAACTGCAAAGAATTTACTCCGGGGAATGAGAATAGCACAATCTGGTTTCCCTTCTATGGATATTGAACATTTGCCCCCCTGATACTTATCTTCATGTGAAAGTGGTATAAAAATCTTTGAAGCAGGTATGACTTTCCCTAGTTTCTGCCTTTGGAAGTTAGCGATGAAAAGCTTGGGATAGGTCAAGTACTAAGTGAGAGCATGTCCTGGACTTCAATGCTGCAGAAAATTTTTTACCTTTTTTTTAACAAGGCAATTATCTAAACTATCTTACTAGTTTCATGATTGTGTCCCAACATTGGTGTTTTTCCTCAATATGGATAGAGTTTATTTATATTTATTTTTGAAAGAAATGGATATCACCTTTCCCAGAGTTCCAATTTCAATGTTGCACCACAGTTCTCTGGGGCACGAGTTTTGAGTACAATAAATGGTTTGTCTATTTTTTATAGAGGTTGTAGCATCCACTATACCGTAGCTAGATGCCCTATAAAATCCATTTCAAGCTTGAGGATCAGGTGGGACTCACTTGGAAGTTATTTATAGGAGGACCAGTATCAGGCTCGGACAGCTATTCTTATGTTTACCTAACATACTTTTTATCGAAGTATAAAGAAATTTTTTGTTGCCAATGCCATGTGACTGTAGTATTCCTTGTTTGGATTCTGGATTTGATAACTGTACATTCTTTCCTTTCCATATTTGTTATCATGTTTTATCACATACTAGCTATTGAGCGCACACACGATGCACTTGCAATGCAATAAATTATTAGTTTTGCAAGTAATTGTACAATAATATAAATATCAAATTGAAAATACATTTAGTTACATAAATAGTTAGATTAAAGGTTTTGTCCGCAACCTCATTAATAATTTTTCCAAACATCTTCACCATATCTAAATAAGTAGCAATACAAAAACAAATAAGTTGGTATTTTAATTAAACTAAATTTTCTTGCGAAACCTTTTGCCCTGCCATCCATTGCAACCTGCGGGGGCCTGGTTTTTGACAAGCAGCTGGTTCTTGGATTTCTTCTTACCCCCAAGCCATACATCTCTTAAGATAAAGGTAAAAAAATTAATAAAACAAAATTATCTCACAATTAATTAACATTGTCTAAATATTTATAAAAGCATTTGTTGATTTCCAAATGTAATTTAATTTTACATTATTATAAGATAAACAAGTTACATGATATAATAAATTAAAAATGATCCAAATATAAATATAATCTTTATACCCTATAAAAATAATTATTGATTTTCTAATGTAAACATGTTATTAAATCATTATTCTTATAATTATGATTTTTTATAAAGGTTTGTTTTAAATAATTATTGATTTTCTAATGTAATTTAAAATATTAGAAGACAAAAAAATTACATGATATAATAAATTAAAAATGATTCAAATGTAAATATAATTTCTTTACCATATAAATACATGTCGTATTAAGTTGATCAATGAATAAATACATGCTAGACTATCCATGTTGTTATTTATTAAATCTGATGTTGTATATAAATTACCAAATATTACTCTATCAAATATTAAATTTGATGCTGCATATTACCCAAAACTCTCCTCCAAATCCCAATTACAGTCGAGGGTCATAGTAGTTGGAGAAGGAATCTGATGTTCAGTCCACTCAAATCAACGCCAGCGTCAATGAGTTACCATCCACTAGCATCGAAACTCCCATGGTCTATCAATTGTGGTGAGGTAAGTGAGCTCTCACCCCTTTGGTCTCTCATCTTATAGACTTCGAAGGATGTCATAGTTGGGTTAAATTGGAATATTTCTTCTTCTTTAATTTTGATGGCGGACAAGATTGATGATTTCAAATTGATATTTGAGAATCTCATGATCAGACTTGTTGTACCTGGTATCGGATTTGTCGTGACCAATGTTGAGGCAGATACGACGACTAAGCTGATACTTTAAACCCTGGTTTGACAGCTCTTGGGCTTCGGGCTTTAATTTTTAGGGGAGTCTCTTTACAGCTTATCTGATTTGCAAGTAGCTAGAGAGGTCTCGTTCTTCATTTTAATGACTGTAGAAGAGCTTCTGCCATTTTATAGTCTAAAGGAAGCCCCTTGGAGAAGAGGGTTATAAGATAATCTATGCTTGATGTGGGTAATGGTTTGTGTAGATGGGAAGCACAATTGTACAGTCTGCTTGTCTTTGTCCTCGTAGTATTTTATAGTGGAAACTGCTGTAGATCAGACTGACCTGAGAAAACGCACAGCAATGCCCCTTTTTGCAAGTATGAACTGCTAAGCAGCACAACATAAACAGGGGTTCTACAAAATGTCTACCAATATACTTGAGTTTTTTAATGCCGTGTTGTGTGAGAGAAAATGCTCATTGACAACTATAATGCTATATGGGAAAATAGAAGAAATTAAATTTCTTTTATTTAAACTTGGAAATGTTAATTTACACATATGAGAGAGAGAGAGAGAGAGAGAGAGGGAGAGAGATGGGAATGATACAAAGCAGAACATTTAAAAGACATTGTGCAGACACCAAGGATTGTAATCTCGAGAGAGTTTTGCACTGCAATCTACTTCATCCTGAAATCGCACTGTGGTCTACTTCAGCCTGAAATCAGTACCGACTTGGGAAAGATACGAAGCAGAACATTTCTAAGGCATTCTGCAAGATAGTAACTCTTAAGGTGTCACATAATCCCAACGTACTTAAGAGGTTTGAATTATCAATTACCTTGGAGTTTTTATCTGTTCTCACAAGCTCATGGTCTCCTATGTATATTAACTGCTTCTTCCTTGCAAGAGGTGGCAGGATATCTTCATCCAATCTGACAAAATCCGTAGGAAGACTCCTGTTGAAGGAGGCACATGAGCGTAGGAAATCCTGGATGTGTATCAAATCGAAGGTTGATCAATAGTGATGCCATTTCAACGAGTGACATTTTAATTTCTTTGGACAATCAGAAGGAATAGGCAAGTTCATCAAAATCGACAGTCAAATTAATACATAGAATGTTCTTCCTCATAGAAATTAAAGGTTTGAGAGCAATCAATTTGCCATTTTTATGTGATTGAAGTCCAGGGCACAGGGAATCTCTCTCTCTCTCTCTCTCTCTCTGAGAATAGTAGCAGAAGCATGAATGCAATACGAAACGCGTTCTCTCTCTCCCTCTCTCTGAGAATAGTAGCCGAAGCATGAATGCAATACGAAATGCGTTCAACATTTAAGTGGAACCCAGTTACAGATTCCTAACCTATTGACTGGATACTGACCTTATCAACAAGTCGAGGAGTTATTTATAGCTGACAAATGGGTGCGAACTGGCATCTACAGATGGCCAACAGTTGCATTTTTCCAATTTCCGATGTGTTGATTCCGTTAGTTACATAACTGACCATCAGTAAAGGGGACACCAGATTTATGCGATAGGCAATTCATCCACATGACTTTTCAAGTCAATCCCTTGATCGTGAAAAATCCAGTAACTTTCATTAATGTGACACCTGTAGAATCAAGAATAAGACAATTGGAAGTTCGGAACCAAGACAAAGGTCGTACCTTGTTGATGATTGGAGAGCTTCATAACTGGATAAACGTTTACGATTAGCTGCCAATAACAAAAAGAGTTCAGTATCAAGCATTTCATTGAATCTTCCCACAACCCCATATAAAATCCTTTTGTTTGTTAGGAATTTGCAGCACTTGGAGCCCTGTTTGCAGGATTGCATGCCAAATAGGGGACAAATTTGGGCAACTTCATTTAGTTGCAGCCTGAGCAGCAGGTCAGCACACAAATGACCAAAATTATTTCCCAATTCTCCATGTATAGAACATGGGAAATTACAGAAACCAGACACAAAATTTGATTTATCATCATTACATGATTTAATTTAAGTTACTTTCAATTTCATGTAAACATTTTTTTTAGTCCAGAAAAATTCACAGCATTAAGTTTGAAGATATTAATTTGATAATCAATTAATCAAACGGATACCTACAAATGTGAAAGAGAGAGATAAACAAATTGCCAAGTTAATAAGTTAGCGAAAATGTAAAAAGCATAAGCCCATTGCTACAAACGCACAGAAAAATGTATCCAAGTAAAATTCCTACATAATAGCTAACGGCAGGAAATACAAAATGCAAATATGTGGTCGGTTAGACAACTATGAGTATGTGTAATTTATACAAAAATGAAATTAAAGCATAAAAAACATTTAATATCACATAAAGTGGGCTTTCAGACAAGGCGTATATACTATTAACAACAAAGGAGGTTTCTAGACTCCTCACTACTAAGTTTTGATCCACTGGACCACTTCTTTTAATGAAATTGGCTATGGGATTTAGATTAAAATTTTCTATGATGTGTATCAAAGTGTCAATATCATTTATTAAGTTTTATTATACCGCTTGTTCAAGGTTTAATATATATTTTTAAAAACAATTTTTTGTTCATTAAAACAAAAGAAATAGTCTTCTTAATTTAAAAAATATATTTGATAGGCTTTTGATAAAAAAGTAATTTTTTAAGAATGGATTTTAGTAATTGTTTAAATTTTTTTATTGAAAAGTACTAGTGACAAATAGAAGCATATCCAACTCTTTGAGAATTGATAATAATGCAATGATTCATTTTCAGGTATGTTAATTACACAATTCTTATTTATAGGTGTCATCCACGCAAAGTAATGTCTTCTCTCTAATCCAAAAACTGAAGCACATATACCATCCTATGAAAGGAAAATTATATTGTAATTAGACATAATATGTTAGAGTAGCATAAGAAAGCATATTAAAGGAACTACATATTCATTATCTTCCAAGATACAAAGTTTTCGATACACTAAAGTTGGCCTTAGGGGTCACTTACAAAATGTGTACATATATAAGGAAATAACTGCATGCCAACAATTTATTGAAAAAGAAACAAAAAGAAAAGGTCAACAATGGTCACATGCCTTGTTGTTCATCCTTAGGAACATGCTTGGTATATGTTTCAACCATGTCCTCATCTAAAAATACTGGAGAACCACAAAGTGGGTATAACTTAATGAAAAATAATATAATACAAGTGTTAGGACGGCTAGTTCAAAATAAAAAGAAAGCTTCATCATGTATGTAACACTCATCATAAATAAATATATAGAGTAACAATCAAATATTCATACAACATTGTACGACCTGATGTATGATTAATCAACCACATGCATAATCCATAGCTATAGTGTCATCCAACTCACCACACATCCCATATGAGCAGGGAAGACTGATCTTATTTTATGAGTAGGGAACTACATTGTTGTTGCTTACACTAGTGGGCTAGCCTAAGATTTGAGGTTCAATGGTGAGAGGAGGAAGTTGTTGGTTTGCAATTGACATGGGCTATGCAAACCTCAATCACCGCATGGTCATACAAGCTAACAGCTTTGGAATAAATAAAGAATTACTTAAAAGACATTTCTATTCGAAGAAAAATTTTAAAGCTAGAAAATGGTTCCTTGAAACCTTTTCTAAAGAAGAAAAAGTAACGTATCATAATCAATACATAAAATTTATGAGATTTACTAAGAATATAAATTCTAATAGGAGTACAGTAGGAATAATAGTATCAAGGTTTGTAGGGAATCTACAAGGATGGTGGGATCATATCCTTACAAAGCAATCCTGAATGGATATTCTCTCTATAGTAAGAACCATAGTCATATTCTGTCTCAAACATGAATAGGCAAATAAAACAAAAACCTTAGATTAAGGAAGATGCAGTAAATATGCGGATCATTCCATTATAAAACATTTTATTAGAGATGCAAATATGCATCTAGGTAAGAGCTACAATCAATTCAACAATTTGAAATGTCCAACCATGTCTCATTTTAAATGGTACAAAGATGTTTTCTTCACTAGAGCAGATTGCAACTCTGATTATTGGAAAGAGAGATTCATCGATGGGATTTATGCGCTAATTGCAAAAATAGTAAAGATTAAGATCAAAGAAAGGCACGGTGGAAAAATCCCATATGATAGGTATACATATGAGGAGATCGCCTAAAAAATTATTAAAGTAGGCCTTGATATTTGTAATTGGAATAAAATCCAAAAGTAATTAAGAAAAGAAAAGGCAGCTAAATCTAAAGCTATGGAAGACTTTTGCCAACAGTATGGCCATAGTACTCTCACTGGTGAAAATAAAGCAAAAACCAAAAGCAACGTTAGACCTAATAGGTCTACTTTCTACAAAAGAAAGAATTTGAGAAAAAAAAAATCTTCACAAGAACCCAATAAGCCTATACAAAAGGCTAAAGGATTTAAAAGGGTACCTACCTGCTACAAATGTGGGAAAAAGGGGCATTATAACAATAAATGCATTACCAAAGCAAAGATCAATGCAATCACTGATGAAGGGCTCAAGAGGCAACTATTAGCCACCTTCATCAATGTAAGTGATAGTGATTATGAAGACAACTATTCTGAAAAAACATATTCTAAATCAAAAGCTCTCAGATGAAGAATACTCCTCAAATGAGGATAACTACACATGTGATGAAAAGTTTTGCATGTGTGATTTTGAATAAAGTATGTTTAAGACCCAAAACTTTAATTTATTTTTCTTTCCTATATTTTATTGGCAATCAAATTGGGCATTAGGATTTAGAGACCATTTGGCAATGTTTTTGAAGAACACTTTTAGCCTAAAAAATATTTTTGAAGAAAAAATTAGGTGTTTGATAAAATTTTGGAAACAATTTTAAAAATGTAAAATATCTTTTATAGTATTTTCTAGAGAAACACTTGATAAAAGATTCTTCTAAAAGCACTTCATGAGAAAATACTATTATTAAAAACATTTTGAGTAAAAACACTATCAAATGTACTCTTAGTTTGCCTTGATGGAAGCATAATTTGTTTATAATTGATTCTTTTTAATGGAAAAAGTGTTTTATGTTTCTTTTATGAAATAATTAGCTATATCGTTTTTTTTTTTTCACATTTCTATCATGAAATAATTAACTACATTATTATTTTTTCTCTTCCTTTTGTTTATTTTGTGATCTATGGAGCTAACAATTGGAGGTTGGTCAAGCAATTATGGTAATTCAATTCCAAGAAACTATGAACCTTACAAGTTGATTGGTATTCACCACTTCTCTATCTTATCATTTATCCTATACTCATTCTTATTTTCACATTCATTAATCATCTTCCCTTTTTTTTTTTCTTTTTTTTTTTTCATTTTGTTTATACATTTTTTTTTTTTAAAAAAAAATCATTTTGTTTATGGACATTGTTTTTGTTCATGTGCATTTCATTCATGTGTTACAAGCATTTTGATTAAAAAAAAAAAACATGTTTGCAAGCATTAAGAATATTGTTTACTTAATGAAGAAAAAGGGCATTTTTGAAGTGAAAAAAAATAAAAAAAAGCCTCAATTATTGGCAACTACAGTTTGAGTTTGGATCCTCATGGAAGTAATAAGGTTTAATATGTAGATTTGACAAAGAACCCTTGTCTTAACATAGTGGACATGAATGTGATCAATGAATTCTTATTTCTTGAGGCAAAAGAAACATTTGTTTACTAAAGACCACCCTTTTCTCTAGACCTAATCAAAAGTTATGGCCTTTCCCCACATTGCCTGCCAAGCGAAGAAAGCCACCTCTGGTGGCACGCATGAACTCCAAATTATATTCTTTGAAAAATGAATTGGATCACCCAACTTTAAAGGGAAATAAAGGGATTTGATAGAAAACTTTCCGTTGTTTGACTATGACCAAACTACTTTGTCTTCCTTATCCCTAAACACTATTTTCTCTTGAAGTTCCAACAAGAATTGCTCCACACTTTCTGCCTCGTAATCATTAAAAGGCTTAGAGAAGCAAGGAGCCCAACTATCCCCTTCCACTACTAAATTCCTAACATCTGCCATCCATGCCTCTTTTGAAGTAGCTAGGAGAAAGAAGAAAATAAATGCTACATGTAGCGATTCGTCTCTGCACCACTTTGCCTTTCCTAAACTTTACTCTCCAACCATTTCCCACTAAGAAAGACAATCTACAACCCAAAAGATCTCATTTTTATCTAATGCCTTTCCATAAGCTAACACCATGACTAGCCCTCACCTTTAGAAACTACCACCCCCTTCATCTTCACCATACTTCCCACTGATAGCTTGCATTTAGAGAGCCCTAATTTCCTCAATTGAATGTCAATTCCATCTAGAAAGGAGAGTCTTGTTCAACACTGAAAGACACCTCACACCCAAGCTCTCTTTCCTTTCACTGGAACAAAGAATCACCAACCTTACTAAATGTGGCTTTCGCACGAGAGCCCCACCACCCCATAAAAAATCCATTTGAATCTACTCTAACCTCTATCTTACTAGCCTTGGCATACAAAAACAAAGACATAAAGTAAATAGACATACTATAATGAGTGTCGTGAATTAGAGTAATTCTCCTTCATTCAAAGATATTGTCTTTTCCATGTGGCCAATCTTTTGCAAAATCTTTCTTCCACCCCATCTCAAGTCGCTACAAATTTGTAGAGGCCCTCCCAAGGGAAAACCTAAATAAGAGCTAGGAGGAAGAACGCTCACCATGCAACCAAACTCCAAGGGCAAATCATCTAAATTATCCACTTTCCCCATTGGTATTAACTCACTTTTGTCTAAATTGATTCTCAAACTTAAAATAACCTCAAACCATATGAGGAACTAACTTAAAAAAGGCATGAGATCATGTGAAGCCTTACAAAATACAAGAGTATCATCAACAAACAATAGATGAGAGTTTCAAATCTCTCCCCTACCCTTACCCCTCACCTATCATCCTTACAAGTAACCACCACTCACAACCCTCTTAAGAAAGCAACTAAGGGCTTTCATAGTAATCACAAATAAGTAAGGTGAGAAATGAACCCCATTTCTCAAACCCTTAAAGGCTTTAAAAAAACCAAACAAGATTCCATTAACCAAAATAGAGAACCTTGTATTAAATATGCATCACTTTATCAAACCAATCCCTTTCTTTCCAAACCCTATCTTTTTTAAAATCGAAAGTAAGAAATTCTGATTTACATAATTGTAAGCCTTCTTAATGTCAAGCTTGCAGAGAACATCACATTTATTGCATTTCAATATAGAGTTGATAACCCTGTTAACGATCAATATCGTATAAAAAATTTGTTTACCCTCCATAAATGCATTTTGGAATTTAGAAACTACTTTGCCCACCACCTTCTCAAGTCCATTGGCTAAAACCTTAATCGACAACTTGTAAAGACTACCCAACATATTGAAAGACCTAAAATCTCTCAAATTTTCAATAACCCATTTATTGAATACATATTTTTACAAAAAAAAAGAAGGGGAGGACAAAACTTTTAGAAATTTTTTTATCTTAATTTCAGTAAATTCTATTGTACTCAATTTTTTTTATTTATTTATAAATTTCCAGCTTGATTTATATATTCGTATTATTTTGCTGGCCATATTTTGGAAGCCTTTGATTTTTTTATCACAAAATTGTTCCGTCATTTGTCTACAGAGTAAAGGCCCAACTCTTATTCAAAATTCCCTACCCATTAATTTTTCAATTAAAGTTCCACTTAATGCATGGCCCAAAATCAATACCTCCCATCTTCAATGCCTTCAGCCCACCCCTGATTTTATTCATTTCAATTCATTTAACTCCCTTCACCATCCTATGATTGTGGCCCATTTTTCAAATGGATTAACTGTTTGCCCCACATCATTTCCTACCCACCTTCCATTATCCCATAAAATTCTGAAATCAATACTCCATGGTAGAATTTCATCTATTTTAATATAATTTGTTTAATATTTAATTCAATTTTTTTATTTATTCATTTTTTTCTCGAATATTTCTTCTTGTCATAATTTTTCTAAAAAATAAAAGTCCAGGACATGTGTTTATCTCCTTTTAAATTAAAAAGGGCCCATTTTATTTTATTCTCAGTAGCCCAGTCTCACTGGCATATGTGCAGCCCAGTCTCATCATTCGTTTGATCCACCAACCTCACAGGAATTCTACCATCTAGCACAGATTCATCATCCACTTCTCGATCCACCACTGTAAGTGCCCAAGCTCGCTCTTCAAACCCTAATTTCTTCTCCTCATCTATCGATCCTTCCTGCTTTTCCATGATCCCCAATTTTTTATTTGTTAATTTGTTATTTTATATCTCAGTTTATTGTTTCAGTATTTTTTTAGGTAATCTGTGCATGTTTTGGTTGATTTCAATTCGCAGTCTGGTTCTGATTTTGTGTGTTTATTTATTGGAATAATTTGATGATTTTTTGGTTCTCGACTTTTTGCCCTTTTTTGCGGGGATGGTTCCTCTATCTGCTTCTGAACTTTGGATTTTTATTCATTTTTATCATCTGTGTGATGCGGAATGGTGATATCGATAGTGGATAGGGCTTTTAGGGTTTGATGTGCGACTTGGAGAACGAGGTCAAGTTGTTTGTGTGGAACATCTTGATAGGGTTTTTGTCATTTTTTGGTAATTTGTTTTTTTACTTATAATCTCCTTAATTTTTAGCAAATTTTTAATTTCAACAGTATTTAGGGATGGGAATACGGGAGATGCAAAGTGGAAAATGAAGTTACTATGAAATTTCCGTTGCATGTCAAGTATATTAAACGCCGCTTCTCTTTTGGCTGTTTGATTACGTAGAAAGATGGGAGAAGAAACGGGTTGGACATTTAAGATATTAGGGTTTAAACTATTTGGGGCTCTATCAAATGAAACGTACCTTTAGCTGTAGGAAATATGACCTTTATTGCTTGACATGATATAGGTGTGCTTTTCATTTCTTGGTAGACAGAAAGTTAAACCGTAAAGATACACTGTTTTCTTTTTGGCTCTTTTAGTGATTTGGTATCCAAACTGAACGTCTGGGTTTATTGGAATGGAGAAACTGTATGTTTTACTCCTTGTGGTGGTCGGTGTATTAGTTAAACTAATGAAGATACTGGATAATGGTTTGTTTCTTTTGTGATGGGTGTATGCCTTATTCCTTGTTAATATTTTATTTTATGTTCTCTTGTCCATCATTTTAGGACAGCCAACCTTCTCCACTGTCAGTGGATCCCACTTCAAGAATTTATCACTCCCTAACCTTTTAATCACCTCAAGAAACAACCCATTTATTATAGTTTCCTGAAGGCACACCAAGTGAGGCCTCTGTTATCTGATCAAAGATTAAACTGCCTTCCTTTTCCTGTTATTAATCAGCCTCTTAACATTCCAAAAAACTATTTTAAGCTTCATTTATCCACATGAACAAGAGACCAATCAATAACCTGATCCAGCCTTGCTACCTCATCCAAAAGGAGGGGTTCTCTCGATTGCCTTTCCTAACTTTTATAACCATCCTAGCTTATAGACTTCGTCTTTGATAAATTGGTAAGCTTATCAGGCTGTATTTTGCAATGTGGGCCTTCTCTTGAGAACATGTAGGATGTGCTCACTTCTCTTTTCTTCTTCACTATCTTTGAGGAATTTTTCTGTTCTAGCTTATTAAAGTATAGCTGAAGATATTGTTTCATTTAAAGTAAGCTGTTTGATTTCACCATCACTTTTAAATATAAGTTCATGTTTATGCCATTTGATTTATGGATTTTTATCCCCATATAGGTTCATTATTTTCTGTTCTTTTGACAGGAACATTTTATGTTTGGCATGCATCTGAAGACATCATAGTTTACTCTGTTGGTGATATTTAATATACTTTTATTATGTCAAGGTATGGTTCTAGAAGTCAGTGATTCTAGTTATGCTTTTAGTGGTTACATGCAAATATGGTTGATGATATGATATAAGATTATCCTAGATGATCTCCGTACTCCTTGCTTTGCTTGCTGATTTTGCATAGTTTAATTGGATCTTGCTTATTGCTCTAGAGATCTTTGTAGAAATACATGCTATAACTGCTTAATTTGGATGATTGGTGTAGTGATTAATTGATTTTATGACAACCATGCCTTTGGTTTGTCAGTTTCGTAGCTTACATATGCTGAAACTACCTGGATGTGATACTGTCATTCAGTTGGTCAGTTTGCGCCCTTTACATGCTGTACTGCTTCAATCTGATTCTATCAATTTGTAAATTTGTGTGCTACATGTCCTGGACATGGCACTTTGTGCCTCTTAAAAGATATCTTGTGCAGTGCTTTAAGAATCAAACTTGATGCATTGATTGTTTCTTTCTGAGAACAATGATTAGTGATACTTGTTACTCATGGAAAAAAAATTGATTAGTGATACTTGTTGGTTATGCATGTTAGTTATAGGTTTGGTGACATGAGTAATAAAATATAAACCTAGCTCATGAGAACAGAGGCTGAGTATATAGAAGCTAATCTGGATATAGCCCTCCCTTTGGCTTGGGGCACCTTTTCCCAACTTAGAACAGTACAAGGAAGGCAGATCCTAGGTATAGCCTAACAAACCGGACACTGACTTTATATATATATCACCAGAAAATGAAGTCCCAACTTGGACAAGAATAATTCAGAAAATCATATATGTTTCTTTATTTACTAATGTGTTTAGAGTTGGGGTGTTCTTTCGCTTAAAATCTCTTGCTATAGAGTTGTTCTTTCTCTTAAAACCTCGTGCTTAACAAGCCATATGGTAGATCTCTTAGTTAAATGGGTGGCCTCACACTTGGAATCTTTTGTAGGGGATTTGTAACCAATCTGAGTGGTAGTCAACATGTGTATAGCAATTCTAGACTCCTTTTTTAAATTAGGGTTGATGATAGAGATGAGTTTTCAAGGTATCACAAATGGAAACAGCTTAAATGAGAATGCATAAACAGTTTTACTCCTTGGAATCACAAACACAAAAGAACAGGGAAAAAAAAGAAAGAATTCAATCATATTTTTAGTTTTTGGAATTCAAGAAGAGGGTTTGTTTTAATGGATAAAATATCATCTTCAAACAAACCCTCTTCTTGATCCCAACCATCGAAACGGAAATTAATGATCATAAGAAGACCACATCATTTTACAATAAGATAAATAGCAGTAGCATTACATATAGGACCCTCTTCCTGGCATGAAGTTATAATTATTACATTTTTAAGATAATAGTTTCTCCTTTAAAATGAACCCTCTTCCTGATCCAACCACCAAAACAAAAACAAAAACCAAATATGTATACAAGGGAAAGATCCATCATGACAAAGGAAAAACTTGATTTTAGCAATTTGTCTCCTACATTTTGAAAAATTTTCAATAAGAAACTATTTATTTTTAATTCCCTTTTAACTTTGATTAATAATTAATTTGATTTTTTTCAAGACTTGATTTTGTAGCCTTCCAAATTTTGTCACATGTTAGCACTCAATGTGAACAAGGGTAGGGCCATGCAAGGTATTGTTGAGTATGTTTGAGATGCCATCCAAGTCTTTTTGTTTGAACCTTTTATACCATAGCGACAATCCTGTAATTACTCTATTTTGACTTGAAAAATAATATTCTAAGTTGGAGTTAAATTATCGCGGACAACATGGACTATTGTTACAATAATATCTTCCACTTTTTGGCCCAAGAAGGTTTTATTATTTTCTATATATATATGTAACATTTTTGTAATAAAAATCAATTTGATATTATTAAAAAAATTAATCTTTAAATAATGAAGATGTGTTAAGGAATGTATTAAAAAAATAGTTCTCAATTATTTTTAAAAAGTAAAACTCTATATGTGAACTCAAATAAAGTATTACAGATTTATATGTAATATAAATACTTTTGCCTTTTGCTTTTTTTTTTTTTTTTTTCATTTTTAATATTTATTTTATGGACTCATCTCAATTTTTTTTTCAAATTAAATTATTTTTTATCATTTATAATTAATAAATAAAAATTTTAGTATACAAATGACTAATACTTTATTTTAAATGGAATAGTAATTAAAAAAATATTTCTCTTAATCTTGAATTTTGTATTAAAAATTAAGTTATATCAATTAATTATGAAATAAGAAATTAATTAATTTTTCTATACTTTTATCCCTTTCACATTTAAATTTTAAAATAAAGAATAAATGTTTTAATTTTCAAATTTATCTCATAGAATTAATTTTAAAATTAAAACAAAATAAATTCAGTTTTAGAAAAACTAAAATGATGTAATATAATTTGAAAAAAAAAATAATGTGATCACTTATAATAAAATTAAAATTTATTTATCCTCAAGATTCTTTTTTTTTTTTTTTGATAACCATCCTCTCAAGATTCTAAATTGATTGAAAATAATGGTAATTCAAATAAAAATTATTACTTAAAAAAATTAAGAAGTATTGTGAAAGTGAAATGAGCAACAAAGTAATAAATAAAGATTTTTTTTTTCTCTCTCAACAACAAATTCTAAGACAAAATCCTTTCTTTGAAACTTGTTTGTTAACAAAAAGGTATTTGAGATAAATTCAAAATTAATTTCGACCTTTTTATATATTTTTTTAATAAGGCATTAATATTATGTTTGCATTACATGAAAATATTTTAGGGCTTACGATTTATATAAATTTTGATAAAAATATCTTATAAAGGTAGTTAAAAAACAATCATGAATAATTTAGAAGCTATTTAGAAGCAAGAAATTTTGAAAAAGGTAGCAAACAAATGAAAAGAGAAAAAACAACAACCACTTTCGTGGTGTATGATCTAGAAGGCTGGATATCAAAAGCATGTTGGAAAATGTAGTTCTTATTTGTGTTATTTTATTAAAAGTTATTTTTGTCTTTAAAAATTCTTAATATAAGTGGATATATAGAGATATTTGGTGGGTATAAATATAAATTTAAACACTTTTTTATTATTTTGTACTTTAAAAGTGATTTTATTACTTTCTATTTATATTTTATTATTCTGTTTTTGGTGAATTTCATTTCTTGATATATCTTGCCTAAATTCCAATTCCTCTACTTTCGTTAATGCCCCACCTACATCTCTCTTCCTCGGTGGAGCCGCCTAGTTTGGATCCACACATGCACGTGTAGTGTAGTTCCTTGGTGCCACTGCCTAGTTTGGAAGTTGTTCTGAATAAATAATGCAATAATGCATGGTACTCAGAGTTGGAAGTTTGATACTTCAGAAAAGAGATCTTATATATTAGGGAAGATGCATGAGGTCTCAGAATAACTCAGTGGGCAGATTAATGAAGCCCGTCTTTTGATGAGGAGTGAAAGGAATACTGTGACCAAATGGATGACCCAGGAGAGGAGACTGATGAGGGAACAGAAAGCCAAGTGCACCCAGTTCTACCTCACCGAAAATTCAGTGGTTCCCACCACCAGCATGACTATAAAAGCCCCCACCACACCCACAAAGCGATAGTTGTGTAGGTCATACAACTTTGCCGTTTCTGGGATTAATGGTACTGGTATGGGGCTGAAATAGCTAGGCACCTGGTAGAGGATGAAAGAAATGAAAATCATGGCTTTTGTGACCTTCTGATTGATGTGTTTCATGCCTGGTACAGCTTCTCCCTTGAACTGAAACATGAGCAAAACAGCAGCCTGGTACAGTACTTGGATCAATATGTTTCCTCACATTGCCTTGGTTATAATCCATGCATTTCTCTTACCTGGTTCAATGCTCCCTAGTTGCTGGTTTTGGGGCTTCGTTACAAGCATGAAGCCACCCACAATCCCCAAAATCAGATTCAAATACAGCAAGTGGAAAATTGTGATTGAGGTTTCTCCCAGGCATATTGATTTAACTGCAGTGGTGAGTAAGTTGGTAAGATTGCTGGTGACATGAATGTGGACGAACTTTTGGATGCTGCGGGAAGCTAGTTTCCCAGAGGCTAAAATTGGGATTAATGAAGTGAGACTTTTGCCTACATTGATGTCAGATATCTCTACAGCCAGTTGGGTGCTCCAATTTCCTGCTGTGATCCCTATGTCAGCTTCTTTCAGAACTGGCACATCCCTTGCGGTTAAGCCTCCAAGGAATGCTACAACTTGGTCTTTTTGTTTCAAGTACTTTACCATGAGAAGCTTCTTTGTGGGGAGGGAACTCCACAGGAGGGTGATCTGATCAGCTTTTTCCGCCATGACATCGTTGCTAAGTTCTCTAAACGCTTGGCCTTTGGGTGCCTGACCATCATCTGAACCAGGACTAAATAAACCCAGCTCCCAAGCTATGGCTCTCGAGGTTGGTAGAGTATCCTGGGATACCAGTTTGATGCTTATACCGGCATTTTTGAAAGTCCTCACCACTGATTTCATCTCCTCCTGACAGTAGTACTGTTTAACACCCACTAGTGCTAATAAGATTTACCTATTCTACTCAAGTTCTATGACTTCTGTCTGCTTGTAAGCAAATGCAATGGGTTGGAGACTGCTATCCTCCATTTCTTTAATCACTTTCTCAAATTTACTTTTCTGTTTCTCAATGGCATGAATCTCACCTCCGCATTCATAGTAACGTGAGCACAGGTCCAGTATGGTCTTGGCATCTCCTTTCCAGTGCAAGTGCAAAATGTTTTCATTGTCACCACTGTTTCTTAACAAAACCCCACTACCTTCCTTGTTGGAACTTAATTTTCCATCAAGACAGCTGTAGATCTTTGCTCCAGAAGCTCCATTTTGAAGCCCCATTTGAACTTTGCCCAACAAATGATAGCATCATCTGTTGAAGTAAGAGGAATTCCAGGCACAAGACCCATCGCACCAACTCCTTGGCTCAGAGCCTCAAGCACCACTGGGGACATTTCAGAACAACTGTCATCAAGATCATCAACTATATCTTCCTCGCCTATCCAGAACCTGTTAACCTCCATCCCGTCACTCGTTAATATCCCACCTGATATGTCTATGCATAAGACTGACAATGCCCAATGTTCTACAAGCTGATAAACTTTTAGGGGTTAGGGTTATGTTACTGGATCTACTTCTCTCATTCCAATAAGAGAGGTGACCTGAAATCACAAAAGGAATCTCATGCTGTAATCTCATCACAACAGCAGGGAGGAAAGCTGCCAAAATTTGGACCTTCCCTTCCAAGTTCAAGAGCACCTTCAAATTATTCATCACCCCCTTTACCCCAAGTTCTCCCTCTACTTGCTGTAATATCGTAACTAATGTCTCTCCTATTTAAAGAGTGTACCAGTATAATAAGACTAACTAATATTATAGAAATAATGAGTGCAGAATCATCTACCAAAGCAATGGGTTTGTTCATCCTTCCTTTGAGCAATGCCTCCTTTGTCAGATTCTTAATATTATAAGGATTGTGTTCTCTGAGCCGAGGTTCAAGCAGTAGCTTGTCATCTGCATGATCAGTCACTGAACTCATTGCCGTGCCCAATCCTGTAGTGCTACCAGCAGATGTTACCAACATAAGACCATCTCCTTGAATTACCTTGGAACCAACATAGAGAAATGGATTCTGATCACAGCTGATATTTTTGTCTAATACCCCATCCACAACTAAGCTATTACCACCAACCAACAGACCATCTGCAGGAACCAGGCTGCCCTTCCTCAAGTGCAGTATCTTGTCCTCCCCATTCTCACAGATGGGAAACAAGTGGGACTGTCCACTTCTAATAACATCTACTTGTAATCCGTTTTCCTCACTCAATCTCTTCTTCATTTGACGTGCATGTTGGAATCTAGAAACTGAAGTGAAACTGAGAATTAAGAATAGGGCCATAAGTATCCCTAAGCCATCATGCCACCCTTTCTTGGGGCCTTTTTCACACATCTCCAGTGCAAGAACCAACGCACCTAGGAGCAGGAGTATGACATTGGTGCGGCTTTTGCAAGCTTGGAGAAAGAAGCTACCTATTTCATAAACTGGGGTTTTGGTACATTCCAAAAATTCTAGGCCATCTCCAGCAACTTTTCTAGCTCTTAGGAGGGGACCCAAATTCAAGAGTACTTGTTCTGCTCCACCCAATCTTCTCAGCGCATTCGAGTCTTTCTTTACTACAGTCTTAGCAACAACTTTCCATAGTTGCTGCCCTTCATCTTTAGGCAAGTTGTTTCTCCCTAGTTGAGCATTACGATCTTTCTCTTCCTTTAGAATCTCAAAGCTAGCTATGGTATGTAGTTGCTACACTTCTTCCTCATGGACTACAATAGCTGGTGAAGGATCCAAGTCTTTCTCATCCTCAATTTTAACCATTGTGTTGAGTAGTGTTAAGTTGTGTGGAGCCTAATTATTATCATAATGGTAAGGGTATTTTAAGTTAGGGTATTATAGACTCAAGGTTCTTGATGCTTGCATTCCTTACGATGAAGGTTGAAAGGTTTGAAGTGGAGAAAAAGTCTTTCCAGGTAAAGTTTGAAGGAACGAATGGGGGAACTTGGATATCGATAACAGAAAAGAGTCGAGGGCTGGTTGTCTCAGTAGGATTTGGAAAGGAGAAGTTGGATTGGTTGACGGAACTTTTGAAGAAAGCTGTGGAGTTGGAGGAGTCCAGGGGCTTTATACGAAAGATCAGGGGCAAGACTAGGACTCACTTGATGGAGATTTGCTTCAATAGTAGAGGGCGATTCATGAAAATAACTGAAATTGGTACAAAAAGGACACCATTAATCCTTATCGTCCCCGAGGGAGTTAATGGCAATGGCTGGGAAGTCCTTAGGAAGGCGGTTTCTTCAGTGCAAGATTTTTCTGATCAAGATGGAAGAGTTTCGAAGGAGACGTTTGAAGATGCTCAGGTGAGTAAGGGTATATACAGAGGTGGTCGGTCATACGCAGAAGTGGTCGCAGAGGATGGACCCAGGAAAATAGCTCCGATGTCAATTGCAAAATGGACCAGAGCTGTTATTTGCGAATGCAAAGAAAAAGTCCAAGACTGGGCTTACGCAGGAAAAACTGTTGCGAGGTTGATGGGCACGAAAGGAATGGTGTCTATAACTCCCATTTCCGCTTTCAAGGGGTGTTTCTTTGTGGATTCTGCGAGGAGCGCTAAATGGCTCCATGAGCAGGAGAGATTTTTAGTGAGAGGAAGATCATTTTTCCTGAGGAGATGGTCGCCAAGAGAAAATACGGTAGTGTTCGGAAAATTCAGAAGGGGCTGGTTAGAACTGAAAGGTCTTCCTTTGTACTTGTGGGATGAAGAGCAGTTGAAATTCATTCTAAAGAAATGGGAGAGGGTAACGAAGGTGGCAAGGGAATCTTTGAAGCTTGTAGACTTGTCGAAGGTGAAGTTGTGGGTGGAGATGCTTCCTAATGTCGTACTACTGGTGTTGCTAGAGGTGGAAGATGGGGACTGGACTTTCACAGTAGTAGTTTCAGTCACTAGAGAAGATGAAGAAAGTGATATGATCACGCTTGAGTCAACCCGTTGCAGGGACGAGTTGTTGAGAGCGGGAGGTGGCGTCTCTCAGAGGTCAAAGAACGCAGAGGGGCTATGAGGTAGCACTAGGGATAATGAGTGCTACAACAGAAGGCTTCTTCCCCGGTCACGTCATCGCGCTTCAGTTTCAAATTTGGCGTCCGAAAGGGAGAATGGAAGGGGAAGGTGTATTTTGGGCCTAGAGGTCCGAAACACCCTTGGGCCCAATGAGTCTGAGGGCCAAAGCAAGGCCCAGCCTGTTAGGGCCCAGAGAGGGAAGAGAATTTGCGGGCCTCCAACGGACCCAGCCCACAAGCCTGTAGCGTCATCGTCTTCAACGCTCTAGCGAGAGGCTTCTTCTGCAAAGGCGGCCCCGATGATTGCACGCTATCCAGGTCCAGCTGAGGATAGGGTCGGCGACGAGGTATTCCCTGAAGGGAATGGTCGGGCCTTTGAGATAGAGGCCCAGCCTCTTCCCAACCCTAGCCCACCTTCAGAAGCTTTTGTGGGCTGCAAATTAAGAGGCTTGTCGCAGTTGGGCCATCGTTTAGGAGGAACGACATCCTCTGTTAAGGAAGACTTGTTTCGGAGGGAGAAAGACGACGCAATGAGCAAGGGGAAAGCTTCTGAGTTGTAAACGAGAAGCTTTGAGCAGAAGGAGGAGAAGGCAGTGTCTAAGGAGATGTGGACCACCCTCTTCCCTCTAAGCTCCAATCCCCGACATGGATTTAGGAGCCGCAGCGAGCCTCTGGTCCTCAGGAAGTCATCGTCAGAAGGCGAAGGCTGTCTCTTGGGAGAGGAATTAGGGTCAGGACCTCAGACGGAACGATAAAGCAGCGCAAGCCCTTTCTTTCACTGTCATTTGTCTATGAATCAAAAGTGGTGTTTGGGGGAAGGGTCCTTGTCGGCAAAAGATGAAGCAGCTCCGCGCAATACCCAAGACAGAGAAAACAAAGAAGGATCTTCGAGCCGAGTGGGGGCCGATCTTCGTGGTTCATCAGTCATGGATTCACTTTCTAGTCCAGAAACCAGAGGTAAAGGGCTCATCTTTGAGGGGAGTTGTGAATTGCCGGGAGGGGAAAACTTGGAGGTAAGTTTGTCTTCACCTTCTCAGCCACCCGAGTCTTCATCTTTCCCTTCTCATGGTCAGGCATTTCCTTTGCCGAGTCCCTTTGGTCTAGATCTTCCTAGATTAGTCTCTCTTTCTCAGTCTCCTATGGAAAATCGGGTAAAGTTTGAAATGTTTTCTAAAAAAGACGCTGTTGGCTCGTTTTATCAAAAATTTGTTGGCATCCCAGTCCGTGATGAGATGGAGATCCAGTGTGCTTTATCAAACCAGGTGTCTGAGTGTGTTAAGCTCTGTAAGTCTAATACCAGCTTGCCTAAGGAGGGTTCCAACCTAGTTACAGGTAGCCAGGGTGTCACCGTGGTCTCCCCATCGAGTGAGTTCCAAATAGATGGTCTGTACCCCATGGAAATGGCTAAAGTGCGAGAGGTCTTGTGTTCTCTGGATATTAAAGTTTATTCCAGGAAGAAGAACAGATGCTCCACAGGTATTTGAGTCCTGTTGGAAGATACCAACTTCAGTGGCTGCAAAAATTGAGAGGATGCAAAGGAATTTTTTATGGTCTGGGATTGGGGAAGGCAAAAGAGATCACCTAGGTAATTGGGATGTAGTGTGTATTCTGAAGGCAAAAGGGGGTTTGGGTTTTGGGAAGCTTTCTCTAAGGAATCTTGCTCTATTAGGGAAATGGTTGTGGAGGTACCCAAGAGAGGGTACAACTCTCTGGCATCAGGTCATCTTAAGCATTTATGGATCACACTCTAATGGTTGGGATGCTAGCACTGTAGTCAGATGGTCACATTTTTGTCCTTGGAAGACTATTTCACAAGTCTTTTAGGAGTTTTCCATGTTTACTCAGTTTGTGGTAGGAAATGGGGGAAAGAATTCGATTATGGGAAGATTTGTGGTGGGGGGATCAGCCTTTGGGATCCCAATATCCAAGACTATTTAGAGTAGTTTTGGATAAAAATATTCCTATCTCTTCAATTCTAGGTCCTACTCATCCTTTCTCTTGGAACTTCAATTTTCGCAGTAACCTTTTAGATTCTGAGATAGAAGATTTAGAGGACCTTATGAGATCACTAGATGGTTTGCATCTTTTGCTTTCGGTTTCAGATGCCAGATCTTGGCTTTTATCTTCTTATGGGCTTTTCTCAGTTAAATCTTTCTTTCTAGCCTTATCCCACTTTTCAGGATCTTCTCAAGTTTTTCCCTCTAAGTTTGTTTGGAAATCTCAAGTCCCTTTCAAAGTGAAGTCTTTGTTTGGTTTGTGGCACACAAGAAGGTAAATACTAATGACATGCTACAATTGAGAAGACCCTACAAAGTTCTGAGTCTTGATATTTGTATTCTGTGCATTGAGCATGGGGAATCAGCAGATCATCTTTTCCTACATTGCTCTTTGACGATGGGGTTGTGGCATAAACTATTTCAGCTAGCCAAGATGGATTGGGTCCCCCAAGGAGCATCTTTGACATGATGTCCATCAAGTTTAATGGTTTTGGTTCATCTAAAAGGGGCATAGTTTTGTGGCAAGCTGCGAGCATCGCCTTAATTTGGGTTGTGTGGCGGGAAAGAAATGCGAGGATTTTTGAGGAAAAAGCAAGGAATTCAGAGTATCTATGAGATTCTATTTTTTTCCTTGCTTCTCTTTGGGTTTTCTGTTCCAAAGTTTTTAAGGGGATTCCCTTTAATGTGTTACAACTTGACTGGTTAGCGATGTGTAATCCCTAAGGATTGGTCTATCCTAGAGAGCTTGCTTGTTTTTGTATGTACTATCTTGTGTTTGTATTTTTTTAGCTTAGTTTTCTCTGTTGGGAGGATTCTCATCCTTCTCTTGTACTTCTTTTTTTATCAATATATCTCTCTGTCGTTTCCTATAAAAAACAATTTTTTTTTTTTTAAAGTTAGGGTATTCTGGGGATTTTACACATATTTGGTTATCCTATTTATATCATGTTTAGGGTAGCCAACTTTGAGAGAGTTTTTTTTTATTTTTTTGGTATTGAGAGAGACAAAAAAAGGCAGAGAGAAAAACCTAGAGGGTGAGGCATTTTGGAATTCTCTTGTACTCTCTTTTCATCAGTATGAAAATTTGCAGCAACTACAAATGGATGTAACTCTCACATTGAAAGTGAACTATTATAAATCTTGTGTGTTCTTGTACTTTATTTTTTGCATTAGTTTATTATTGCTTTCAAAAAATAGGATTAACGTGTTTTAATCCTAACAGTCTAGAATTCGGTCACATCCATGTTTAAGGCACCACCGAACCCTAGAGAAAAAATCAAGGGGGAAAGCACACCTCCGAGCAAACACAAAGGAGAGGGGCAGAACTAGAGCGTACAATAATATATGCCAAACAAAAAACATCAAATAATGGTACGTGAAACACAAATCAAGTGGTATAGGGCGTAAAAAAAAGTGAGAATGCACTCAGATGGTGTTCAAATCATAAATGAAATAGAGGAAGAAAACAACAAAGATCCAAAGCTCCATATCATGCTTTCTCAATGGGCTTAATGAAACCGGTGGATAACCTAAAGAGCGATATTATAACAAAAGTAGGAAAATAAACTCAAAGCATTAGTTAACAAATATACCTAGATTCAAACATGTTTGTGGACAAAATCATATAAACAAAAGGGGAAACCAAACACAGATGATTTATACACAAGCCATGATGAGCATACCTCTGAGAGCACTCTTCTTTCTTCTCCAAAACCAGCAAGAACCTCCCAGCTTCTCTCGCTCTTCTGCTCCTTAGCTTCAACTTTCTTTGCTCTAGCTCTCTCTTTGCTCCAATCCTCTTTTTGCTCTAGTGAAAATTTCTTGTCCCCTAAGACTGCCTTCTCTCCTCTCTCTTCGTTGCCCTCTCCTAGCTAAAATGCTCTCCCCCTTCTCTTTGCTCTTTTTTCTCCAGTTTCTTGCCTAACAACTTTTCTTTCTTGCTTCTCTATAAAACTCACAACTTGCAATCTCACTCTACCTAACTCTAACCCTCCAGAAAGAGGAAAAAGCCCTTCACCCCACTTAAAACAACCAGCTAAAACCCTTCTAATAAAAATCCTCTCACCCTCCTCTCTTTATTTTTCTTCTTGTTGTCGAAGCTAACCTCTCAAAACCTGGCCCACTCTCCCCATTTCTAGCTGTCTCCTCTCTCTCTCAAAACCACCCCCATCAAAATGAGAGAATGTCCCCATGATACGTGTCATCCCTGCAAAGGATCCCCTACTGCTCCCTAACTACCACTACTCCACTTGCTATCTGCTTCCTTGCTTTACTCTAACAACCAACAACCAAAGAGAACAACCTCATTCCACGTGTTTGACCTTAGGTGGCCCATAGAAAATCCCAAAGAATACCCCCTAGAAAATCTACCAAAACAAATGTCTTCGAATGGCCCAAAATGAGTGGTCTACACCATGACTATGATAATTCCTTATGTTAGGATAGACAAAGCCTTAAAAGATAAAAAGAGAGAAACTACCCTAAATAAGAGGCAGGAAGAACGCTCACCATGCAACCAAACTCCAAGGGCAAATCATCTAAATTATCCACTTTCCCCATTGGTATTAACTCGCTTTTGTCTAAATTGATTCTCAAACTTAAAATAACCTCAAACCACATAAGCAACCAACTTAAAAAAGGCATTTGATCATGTGAAGCCTCACAAAAGACAAGAGTATCATCAGTAAACAATAGATGAGAGTTTTGAAACCCTCCCTCCCTCCCTCCCCCCTTACCCTTCACCTGCCGACCTTACAGGTAACCACCACTCACAACCCTCTTAAGAAGGCAACTAAGAGCTTCCATAGTAATCACAAATAAATAAGGCAAGAAGGGACCCTCCTATCTTAAACTTGTAGAGCTTTAAAAAAAACCAAATAAGATTCCATTAACCAAAACAGAGGACCTTGTATTAGATTTTTTTTGATAGGCAAACACACAAAAAAAAAAAAAAAAATTAGAAAAGGGCGCCTTGAGGCTGACCCAAAAGCATAAAGGATGTATACAAGAGGCGCCAAAAGGCACAAAAAGAAACAGAGATACAAAACCAGCCCTCAACTAGCGCCTAGCCAATCAAAAAAACTGATCAAAGGAAGAGGACCCTCATTTACAACCGACTTAGTCCACAACCAAAGATTACAAACAAAAGAATCGTTCAACCTATGAATCGATAACTCCTCATTATCAAAAGCTATCCTATTTCTTTCCTTCCAAACCGCCCAAAAAATACACAAAGGGGCTGCCTTCCACACCTTTCTACGCTTCTTGCCCAATCTAAAGCCACACCAACCACTAAGGGTATCTCTAACCAAAGAAGGGAAGACCCAAGTAACACCAAACAGAGCAAACAATAACTCCCATAACACTCTTGCCTTGGAGCACTGAATAAGAATATGATCAATTGACTCTTCTTCCACACAGCAAAGGAAGCATTTGTTAGCTAGAGAACCTTGTAGTAGATATGCATCACTTTATCAAACCAATCCATTTATTTCCAAACCATATCTTTTTTTAAATCAAAAGTAAGAAATTCTAGTTTACATAATCGGAAGCCTTCTTAATGTCAAGCTTGCAGAGAACCACCACATTCATTACTTTTCAACATAAAGTTGATAACCTTGTTAACAATCAATATCACATAAAAAATTTGGATTTTTGGTATTTAGAAACCACTTTGCCCACCGCCTTCTCAAGTCCATTGGCTAAACCTTAGCTGACAACTTGTAAAGACTACCCATCGGATTGATAGGCCTAAAATCTGTTTTTTACAAAAAAAAAAATAAAAACCTATTGTACTCAATTTTATTTTATTTTTATTTTTTTTATCACAAGATTGTTTTGTCATTTGTCTACAAAGGAAACGCTCACTCTCATTCAAAATTCCATACCCATTAATTTTTCAATTAAAGTTCCACTTAATGCATGGCCCAAGATCAATACCTCCCGTCTTCAATGCCTTCAACCTACCCCTGATTTTATTCATTTCAATTCATTTAACTCCCTTCACCATCCCATGATTGTGGCCCATCTTTCAAATGGATTAACTGTTGGCCCCATAAAATTCTGAAACCAGTTACCCCTCCATTTCCTGACAAACCCAACCCACGCTCTTTCACATCTTAAACTCCCACTTCCAAAGTATCCCAACATTCCTTTTTTTTTTTTATCCTAAAATGATAGCTGACCAACTCATGTTATTTTCATTAATTTTTTAATTAAACCAATTTTATTATATTTAAAACATTTAATGATTGTTAAAAAAAAACACAAAAAGAAGAAGGGGGGGGCGGACTTCCGAGGTGAGGATTGTAATTGTTTTTTAACATCTCTCTCTCTCTCTCTTTTTAATTTATTGCATGTAAATACTCCATTGTAGAATTTCATCTATTTTAATATAATTTGTTTAATATTTAATTTAGATTTAATTCAATTTTTTATTTATTCATTTTTTTCTTTGATATTTCTTGTTGTCATAATTTCTCTAAAAAATAGAAGTCCAGGACATGTGTTTATCTCTTTTTTAATTAAAAAGGGGCCCATTTTATTTTATTCCCAGTAGTCCACTCTCATGGGCATATGTGCAGCCCAGTCTCATCATTCATTTGATTCCCACCAACCATGGGCTTCTCATAGTGCTTTATTAAATTGTGGGCCCCCACTTCCTTTCATGCCCACTGCCCATTATCCCATCAAATTCTGAAACTAGTTATCCATTCATTTTCTCGCAAGCTCAGCTCACACTCTTTCACATTTTAAAAGTCCACCATTGTCCTTTGAAGGCCATAATATCATGAGATTCTGCTCTCCAGCCTATACTATTATCCTATAAATTTTAAAACCAAGGATCCCAATGTCCTATTTTTTATACACTTAGCCCACTTTTTTTCCACTTTCAGAAGTTCATATCGGCGCACTTTTCTATATTTCTTATTTCAATTTCCTTTTAATTCAATTGTTTGGTAATAACTAAAATATTTAAATTCTAGTTATTTTAAAATTAGTCTCAAATATAATTATTTTAAAAAATCAAATTATTAATTCCTAAGAGTGAATCACTTATGGTTGTGTTAACTATTTTTTAATCACATGTTGTGTTAATTATTTTTTAACAAATTTAAAACTTGGTTTATATAAATTTTAAAACCTAGGCTATTTTGTTTTAAACATGTTGGTGCAATTACTCATAACATGAAAGAGAAACATTTCACATATGATTGCAATTGCTTGTAGAAGAAAATTAAACTTCTTCCATTATTTGTGCAATTACTCATAATATGGTACAAGTAAATGTTTCTCATTATTAATATAATTACTCATAGTTTTAGAGGTATTTGTGCAATTACCAACTGCAATATTGAAGCAATCTCTAATTTTCATCTTAATTGTGATCTATAAGTTTTCTTTCACAGTTTTTTTTTTTTTTTTTTTTTTTTCATAATTTTTTTTTTTTTGATCAGAAACGAAGAAAAATATATTGATAGAAGAAAAGATACAAGAAAAAGGAGAAGTACAAAAGAAACCAAGGGAAGGATGAGAGGTCCTTCCTACACAAACTGAACAAAAGAGGAATCACCCAACGATAGGAAACTAAAAACAAAGAGAAACCCCCACAACTCAAACTTATGACGCGCACACCGTAGTCCAGTTGAGCTGTAAAACACTTAGAGGAACTCCTCTAAAAACTGTAGTACAAGAAGCCCAAAGAGAGGAATAGAACAAAATCAAATCCCATAAAATCTCTTCCGTTCTCCCTTTTTCCTCAAAGATCCTTTTGTTTCTCTCTTGCCACACCATCCAAACCAAAGTAAGACACGCAATTTGCCAAAGTGTCTTTCCTCTTAAAGAGTTCCCCAAGCCTTTAAAAGCAATTACCAACATGTCCACAAAACTCCTTGGAGGGACCCAAACCAACCCTGCTAGATTAAACAACTTGTGCCAGAGTCCAATGGTAACTGGACAATGAAGAAAAAGGTGGTCAATCGACTCTCCATTTCCTTTGCAAAGAATGCACCATTGAGGACAAAGGGATTTGTGGGGTCTTCTCAATTGCAACTTGTCATTGGTGTTTACCTTCCCATGTGCTACTAACCAAGCGAGGGCCTTAACCTTTGAGGGGGCTTTTGAACTCCACAAAAACTTGGCCGGGAGGAACAAGATAGGATTAGAGACTTTTGACAAGGCCAAGAAAAATGATCTCACTGAAAACAAGCCTGACGAAGACAAAGATCACACTCTTGAATCTGCCAAAGAAGGAGAGAGACGCATTGAACAAAGGAAGAGCATTAATCTTTGAAGGAGCTCAATTTCTGAATCAGTAAGATTGCGACGGAAATTAAAATTCCCAGACAGTGGATAGGAGTTGCCAAGTACATCTGAAACAGAGAGGTTTTTCACAGAAGTGACTCTATAAAGATCAGCAAATTGAGAACACAAAGTTTGGTTTCCCCACCAGAGGTCTTCCCAAAAACGAATTCTCTCCCCATTGCCCACCACTAGGTGAACAAACGGGGAAAAATCCTGGAAAACTTGAGCAATAGCCTTCTAAGGACATCTGTGAGACCATCTAACCACCATGTTGGCGTCCCATCCATTAGGATGTGTCCCATATATACTTGCAATAACCTTATGCCAAAGACCATTCCTTTCTCTAGGGAACCTCCAAAGCCATTTCCCTAATAGAGCTTTATTTCTCATAGAAGTCTTCCCAAAGCCCAAACCTCTCAACTCCTTTGGCCTACTAACAACATCCCATCTGATGAGATGATCTTTCTTTCCTTCCCCCGCCCCGGACCAAAGAAAATCCCTTTACATCTTCTCAATTTTTGAGGCAATTGAAGATGAGATTTTAAAGAGGGACAAAAAGTAACTAGGGATGTGAGATAGACAAGATTGAATTAAAGTTATCCTCCCTCCCAAAGACAAAAAGGCCTTTTTCCAACCATCCAATCTCCTCGAGATTCTCTCAACCACCGGATCCCAAAAACCTATTGTCTTAGGGTTCCCTCCCAATGGAAGGCCTAGATAAGACAAAGGCCAATCTGACACTCTGCATTCAAAAACCAAGGCCAAATTAGACAACAGCTCCGACCCAATGTTAATACCTGAAATGGAGCTTTTTTCTAAGTTGATTTTTAAACCAGAAACTTGTCCAAAAACCAAAAGGATAAACTTGAGGTTTTGAAGATGTTCCAGAGAGGCTTTAGAGAAAAAGATGGTGTCATCTGCAAACTGTAGCATAGACACTCTAGTCCTATCCCTCCCCACCAAGAACCCCTCAGTTAGTCCAGTTTCCTCTGCTCTGATCATCAACCTACTTAGCACATCTGCCACTAAAGTAAAAAGAAAAGGAGAAAGGGGGTCTCCTTGTCTCAAACCTCTAGAGGCCTTAACCCAACCCTTTGCATTCCCATTAACTAAGATTGCAAAACTTGATGACGACAAGCAACCCCTTATCCAAGATCTCCATTTTTGACTGAATCCTTTTCTTTGAAGCACATGATCCAAGAAGCCCCAATCCACATGATCATAGGCCTTTTCAAAATCAATTTTGAAGACTACTCCTTCCTCCCCTGACCTTCTTTTCTCATCCACCACTTCATTGGCTATCAAGACAGCATCCAAAATGTGTCTCCCTTCAACAAAGGCTCCTTGAAAGCCAGAGATTGTTTCATGAAGAACTTTGCGTAAACGCCCTGAGAAGATCTTAGCTATTATCTTATATAAACTTGTAACCAAGCTAATAGGTCTATAATCTGAAATTTTAAAAGTTTGGCTTTTCTTGGGCACCATAGCAATGAAAGTTGCATTTGTACTTTGATTTATTACCCCATTGGTGTGAAACTCACTAAACACCCTCATAAGACCCTCTTTTATCACATCCCAACACTCTTGATAAACTGCAATAGTAAAACCATCAGGACTAGGGGCTTTTTCCTTATTCAAATGAAACACTGCCATTCGGACCCCCTCTTCTGAAAAAGGACCAGGGGCTTTTTTCATAATTTCAATGCTGTGTTTTAATTTATTGAGCACTATTGCCTTTGGAAATGAATTTATGACATGTGCAATGATCATTTTCAATTTTTTTTTTTCCATGCATAACTAACAACTTAGAGGTTACCTCTAGCTTCAGACATGCGTACTGAGAATTCTGCCCTCAATGGTTAATTTTGTTTAAATGGTCAATGGGTAAATTCCTCTCTTTTTATGGAGGATGGGTTTTGGTATTTTCTATTGTGGTTTTAAGCAAATTTTGCATTATTCTTATATGTTCTTGTCTGTACTGTTAAAGTGGAATGGAGTTGGTATGAAAACAAATTCAGAGCTGGTTCATTTGGAGCTGAGTTGACATGAGTAGGCTATCATTCAGGCCTCGTCCTCTTGATATTCACAAGAAGCTCCCAATTGTAAAATCTGTCAAGGACTTCGAAGATGAAGATAGCCTAACTTCCACACGAAATTCACAGATACTGCGCCTTGCTGCAGAGGCTGATAATGAGGTATTGCTTATACTCTTAGTTTGCATATTAATTTTCCTTTGGGGTTCTAGTTGTTAGACAGTCATTGGTTCACAATTCTCTTGAGTGTGAAACAAAATAAAAATCCAAAAGCTCTTACTAATGATAATGTTACCAAATGAGCTCATTTGTTATGTTCCTTGTGGTGTGCCTCTTAGATTTTTTATTCGTTCATATTTGCTAGAGTAGGCTGACAACGTGAAACAAATTGCAGCAAGCTCTTAACTGCATAATTAAGAAATTCCAACTAAGGTGGGCCAGAACCATGTATTACCATTCAGGCAAACAATATGGTAGTCACCATTCAACCTATTTAGGAAAAGATTATAGTACTTGCAATTCTATGTCATTAAATTACTTATAAATATTTGTCAAATAAGTGCAGGTTGTTATGGCTGTCCTTCCCATTAATGATATGTTGTGCTGACAGTCCTGCATCTATAACTTTAAAAGATTGAAATGGCTAGAAAATTTCCAACATTGAGGATATATTATTTTTTTGATAAATAAATAACAACATTATTAAAAAGTGCCAAAAAGGGGCGTACCAAAGTACACATGATGTATACAACGGCCACCAAAGAGCGTCAAAAAAGGGATGGGAAAACAAAAAACTACTCCCTTCAAACTGAACCTAACCAATCAATGAAATCAAATAAAGACATCGATCTTTATCTGATAAACAGTTTGGGCGAGGATAATAAGCTATACAACAACAAGACTTTCAATCTTTGATCAGAGAGCTCCACATTCTCAAATAATTTTTCGTTTCTCTCCTTCCTAATTATCCACAAAAAAGGTATAAAGGAGCTGCTCCCTAAACCTTTTTCCGCTTCGTTTCGACAAAAGAGCCCTTCCAACCTAACAGAGTCTCTCTAACAGAGGAGTGAATCACCCAAAAATACCAAAAAGAGCGAATAAAGGCTGCCACAACACCCTCGTCTTGCTGCAATGCGAAAGGATGTGGTCAATGAAACACAAGAAACATCTTTTGGCTAATGACCAACCTTTCCACTGTAGCTGATCAAGAGTTAAAGCTTTTGCCCAAGTCGCTTCCCAAGTGAAAAAGCTCACCTTAGGTGGAACCTAAGCATTCCACACAATTACATACTGGGAACGACATTGATCTCCCCACCTCCAAGCTAGAGTAAAGGTGCTTAATAGAGAAAGTTCCACACTTTATCTCTAATCAACACGCCATGTCCTTTCCTCCCTCAACTGTCAGATTATGTTGTAGCCTTGCCAAGAAGTGCTCCACAATCTTAATGTCCCAATCGTTTAGACATTTGGAGAATGCAAGAGTCCAAACACCTCTTCCATTAGAATGAGACCATAAGTCTGCCACTCAAACCTCCTTTGAACTAGCTAAGGCAAATAAGGAGGGAAAAGAAACACTTAAAGGTTAGTCATTACACCAATTATCCTTTTAAAACTTTATCCTTCTCCCATTGCATACAGAGAAAGATATTCTACACTTAACAACGTCTCATAATTTTCTTATGGCCTTCCATTATCCAACACTATAGTCATCACTTGGTTCCTTAGGACACCACCCCTTTCAACTTCCCCATATTTTTCGCTTATAATTTGTCTCCAAAAAGCCTTCCTTTTTGTTGCAAAGCACTAGCTCCACCTAGAAATATATTGTTGTTCCCACATTGTCAATCTTTTATGGAACCTTTCTTCCAACCCATCCCAAGCAACCATAGAATTATGAGGGGCACCTAGAGGAAGGCCGAAATAAGAGGTTGGGAGCACACCCACTTTGCAACCTAACTTAAAGGCCAACTCCAAGTTCTCCACCTTCCTAACTGAAATAAGCTCACTCTTGATTAGGTTAATTTTCAAACCTGAAATGGCCTCAAACCACATAACTAGCTTAAATAGGTCATTTGGGCAAGAGAGGGTTCACAACACACCAAAGTGTCATCGACAAACAACAAATGAGAAACCTCCATACCTTCTCAAGCTCTTCCATTCACCTTGAAACCTGACAAAAAATCACCCTCCCTAGCCCTCTCAAGAAGGTTGAGCACCTCCATGGCTAACACAAACAAGTACAATGAAAGCGGGTCCCCTTGCCTCAATCCCTATAGCTTTGGAAAAACCTGCAAGGGGTACCATTCACAATAACATAGAATTTTGGTCAAGAAATGCACCAACTAATTTAATTGATTCACCTCTGCCTAAATCCTATCTTATTTAAGATTGCAAGCGAAAAGTCTTAATTAAAATGGTCATATACCTTCTCAATATTAAGTTGACAAAACACCTCGGGCTTGTTACTTTTTAGCATCGAGTCAATTGCTTCATTGGCTATAAGCAAATATCAAGAATTTTGAGATGACTTTGCTCATGACCTTTTTAAGCCTATTGGCCAACGCCTTAGCCAATAACTTATAAAGGCTACCCAACGAACTTTTTATTTTTTTATTAGAAACAAAATATATATTGATTATAATAGTTGAAGAGAAGGATGAAATGTCTTGCCTGCAAAGTACAAAACTTGATCAAAGTAATGGTATGCTCCTCCATTGTACAAGGAGAAATACCAATAAAAGCATGTAGAAACTATTTCGAAAACCAAAATCAAACTCTCTCAAACGTTGTCCATGCCTTTCAAATTACAAACCGAAAGCCAACTATGTAGAATAACATTAAATGAAATTCCTCTCAAAGTGGCAATACAAGAACCCCAAAAAGAGGAGTAGAAATGAATAAGATCCCATAACATTCCTTTTGTTCTACACTTTTCCTAAAAAATCCTAACATTTCTCTCTTGCCACACAACCCACAATACAGTGATATATGTGATATGCCCAAGAGTCTTGCTTCCAATTGAATTCCCTAAGCCTCTAAATGAAATAATCATAATATCTCCAATACTCCTTGGTGGAACCCAATCCAAATTAACTACACTGAAGGGCCTATGCCAAAGCCCTAGTGTTATGGAACAGTGTAGAAAAAAATGATCAATTGGTTCTCCACTCCCTTTGCATAAAATGCACCAATGAGGACTAAGAGATTTGTAGGGTCTTCTCACTTGTAGCATGTTATTGGTATTTGCCTCCTTAAGGTCTTCAACCCCTCCTTTCCTTGGCACCAAAACCAAAAACGTTGCATTGAGGCTCTTTACAAATCTACCCTATTCGTGAAATTCCTTAAAGAATTCTATCACCTCTTTCTCCCTAAGAGCTTCCCTCCAACCTCCTCTAAAGAGAGAGGATTTAGATTCAACAACAAACCAACTTCTTCCTACTCAGCCTTCATTCCCATAAAACCTTGTATGCTTCAACACTGAGGATATATTGTTTTTAGATGATGTTCTATAGTGCCAGTACTTATGTTATTTTGCAATAGTTGCATGATGCATGTGACATTTGTCATAGATAAATGTGTGTTAAGGATTTATATCAACTTCTCAATGAGTTTTTCACTGAACTGATGCTTGTCAATTTATTTGAACTAACTTAAGGATATTTGTCCCTCAGGTGCATCAGGTTCCTAGCAAGAAAGTGGCTGCTGAGATACCTACTCCACAGTTTGTTGTTGTTGATACATATGAAAGAGATTATTCCCGCACTTTTTGTCAACCAACATCATATTTACGTGGAAGGGGAGGTTTGTGAAGTAGGGAAATCCTTTATTGTTCATTTAGGAATAAGTTTGAAAGGTTCTTTTCAGCAGGGTATCAAATGATAAACAGTACTAAACCTTTGAACTATTTTGTAGCTCGGGCTGAGATTGGTGAGTTTGTCGAGTATGACTTGGACAATGAGGACGAAGATTGGCTTCATGAGGTCAACAATGAAAGAAAGATTCTTGCACCAGAAAAGTAATGATATCAAACATGATTACTCTGTACTCTGCATGTTCTTTTCTTTTGCTGTGAAATGACTTGAAGTTATAGGATCTTTAGGAGTTAGGGAAGTGACTTGTATAAGATGGCTAAATGTTGATGAGATGTTTTAAGACTTAAAATTTTGGTTTTGAATTCTTGAAAAATTAAACCATTTAGAAATGAGGAAAAATTTAAGCTAATGTATAAAACACCTGAAGTGCATGAAAATAAGGGAAAAATTATTTTGTTGCAAATATAAGCCCAAAATATATGCATGCAGGATAATAGAAGCCAATAAGCCTAAAACATGTTAGCCCGAAACATGAGTAGGTCAAATACTGATGGCATACCCCATTGGAGGACCTTATAAAGCCATTAGTTCTGACATATGCACCCCTATTTAGATTGGTGAAACAATAAGCCACTTGTTCCGCCTTTCCTTGACTTCCTTTGAGCTTTGGTGGTGGGTTGTTTTCTTCGGGCAAGATCCTTTAGGCTGATTTCTGATATAAAAAAAAATAAAATGTTGGCAATAAAGTGAGGGATGGATTTTATGGGAATGTGCCCTTTTTAGCTACAATCTGGGTGATGTGGAGGGAAAAGAACGCCAAGATTTTAATAACAAATATAAGATGGGGGATGGTGTTTAGTTTCTTACTTCTCATTCAGTTTCAGTGACTCAGAAGTTTATAGGTGTACCCTTGAGATTCATATGCATGGACTGAAAAGCAAGTTTGGTCCTGATATTGTTAGTGTATCCTTTCTCCAGGCCTGATGTGTATTGGAGGGATCATCAAAGACAAACTAGTGGATATTATTCAAGTATTCTCTAAAGCAGTTTGGGATAGGGATGGCTATTGAAGTTGTAACTTGATGGTGGAAGGGAATTTGGCATTGGCGTATTGTTGTCACAAGTGTTACATACCTTGCAATATCGACATTTTTAATTCCCAGTTTAAAAAAAAAAAAATGAAATTATACATTATGTGGCAACATGAGTTTAGATAAAATTGAGGTTTGAGCAAGTTTCACCTGCAACTGCAGATTCAAAAATGTTTGTAGGATTTAATTGTATTTTCCTGAGTGTAGGAAACCATGATATCTTATCAACGGAAGAGAAGTCTAGGGTTATCTAAAGTTGCTTATGTTGCTTGAAGTTTGGTATTTTATTTACACTTGTTTGGTTGAGTTTCTGCCACATCTCAAATTTGAGGCCCTGATTGACGTTTTGGCTTAGGACAAGTTGATTGTGGCTTAGCTTGATGTGTTCTCCGTTTGTGCAGTGATAGGAAAAAGGTTAAGAATTGGTTTGAGTCATTTCTTACTTGACCTGAAACGTTATTAGACCTTTACTCCACCTCCCACAATGCCCTCTATCTCCATTTATTTTCTTGTATTAAATGTGTCTCTTAAATTTGGTTCGATCAATATATTCTGAATCCAAGCCGACATGTACGAGTGTTCACAATGTGGCTGCAAATGTTGCTTCTCCTGATATCATATTAGATTGAGTAGCAGCTTGAATTTAAGCTATGGATTTTACCTTTCTTTGATGCTTCAAGTTTGGATTCAGATTGACTTGAAACAAGATGGATCTTGGGTTTCTTTTTTTCCCTCTTTAGACTGACCTAAACTCCTGTTAGTCCTCTGATGTTTTTGGTTTTACCTACAGTCTTCACATCAGGTACCATCGAACTGGCAAGTACCTAAATGATTCTAGAATTTGTGAATGTTTTAGCCCCTGATGTTTTTGCTCGGTCTTTGCTACAATATGCTGATTTACATTTTTAGATGGACATTATAAGGTTTTATTGTAGATTGAATTTTATTGTTTCTATGCAATCTCACTGTTTTGGAGGTTGATAGGCTTAAGTACTAGTTAGTGTGCCCTAATTGTCATTTATCATAATCAAGTGGGTTGGAGCTCCTTTGATACAAGTGTAGTACATCTTAACTTTCACCAACATAATCAACTGCATTATGTTTGTTCTACTTGTCCATTTGTTACTTCTATTGCTCACAATCATGTTGGTGTTCTTGTCCATGCAGGTTTGAGTGTCTAATTTTCAAATTGGAAGTATTGGATCATAAAGCTCGAGAAAGAGCAGGGATTATAACACCTACACTTGGTTCACCAATTCCTGTACTTTTACAGCTTGATGCTGCTGCTGAGGTGAAAGTTCATTGCACTCTTTAGGTGCATAATCCAATTTCCATGCTATTTGTTGTGTTTTTGACTTTTTTGTGCTCCCATCTATTTCTAGTATAGATTTGTCGACTATCCATTGAATTGTGTATTCCAATTGCTGATCTACAGTATGGTTGCTGTTAGTACCATGAATTAAAATAAATAAATGAGATAGCTGTGTGGTGTGTAGGTGCTATAATGAAAAGACAATATACTTGGATTTGATTGATCATATGGTTTGTATGGACATTGAGGTAAGATTGAATGCTTGTTTTTGTTTTTGTTTTTGTTTTTTTTTTTTTGTTTCTTTGGCTTTTTAACGAGGGTGTAACCTTCATACTTCTTGTTTTTGTTGATCTAAGACAATGTTAGGGTGGTTGCCTTCAACCAAATTAGATGGGCTGGGATTTGACCTCTTTTAGGACTTAAGGTGAGAAATGAGGAAATATTTGGGCAATGGGGAAAAGAAAATAAAAATGAGAAAAAGAAAGAAGATAGGAAAACCAACCATGTATACACCATGTATACTAATAACCACACTTTTTTGATAGGAACTAGTAATATGATAGATATTTTTCTTATGATCATGTTAATTGGGATTTCTTATTGGTAATCATGTCTAAAATGGGTTTGGGCAAAGGTGGATAGATAGATAAAATGGTGTATTTCCATGGCAACCTTCTTTGTTCTCATTAATGGCACTTGGTCCTGTTTTTTCCAGAGTTCTAGGGGGTCGAGGTAGGGGGGATCCACTTTCCCCTTGCTCATTTTGATTATGGAAGCTCTCAGTTAGATGTTGACTAGGGCCCAGAGTGGGGGCTTCATTACAAGTTTTAAGGTGTGTAGAAGGGATGGGGAGGAGTTGGAAGGGCTTCATTACATGGCTATTGTATTTTCCTTTAGAAACTAACAAAACACTTAGGGATGTAACTAGAGATTATCAGACTTAAATTGGGACTCAACAGCAATGATTTGCTAAAGGTGAGGAGGCCTTTGAAGCTCTCAGCTTGGATTGTTGTGTTATGTGCCTAGGCAGTGGAATTCAATTGATTATTATATATATATTGCCAGTGACCTTGGGCCTTTTGAGTAGGCTATTCAGCTTTGCTAGGGTAGATTGGGTTCCTCCCAAGGGCATGAAAGATACCTTGTTTATCTCTTTAGAGGATTTGGGGATACTCCTAGAGGAAAGGTTTTTTAGCATGTAGCTTGCCTTCTTATTATGGATAGCTTAGAGGGAGTGGAATGTCAGATTTTTTTTTTTTTTTGAACGAATGGAGGACCTTAGAATCTATTTGGAATTTGATACATTTACATTCCTCCCCATGGACTTCTTCCTCTAAAGCTTTTGTGGATACTCCTTTGAATATTCTATAACTTGATTGAACATGGTTTGTAGATCAAAGACGGTAGGTTGCATGATGCTTTCAGCATGGACTCCACCTTTAATGAGTTTGATCACATTTAGCTTTGATGAGTGGGCTCTTGGTAACCTAGGCCACCTAGGAATTGAAGGATCACCACGTTAAGAGTGTTGAGAGCCTTTTCCAAACCTGCAAGAGAGGTTTGACTATTGTGGCAGAGATTTAGCTCATTTGGAGGGCTTATTGCAGGCTAGGACTTTGGATATTTTCAATTTATTGGTGGAGGGAGATTTTGTTGTAGTAATTTCATGAGTCTCTAAGTTGGAGAGAGGTCCTTGGAAGTACTTCTTGTAAGCAACTTTGGTTGTTCCCCTTGTTTAGCTAATGATGTTCCTGATCTATTTGCTATACTTGGAGCTAAGAAGATGGTTATTTTTGAGGAATTTTTTTACCCCTTTGAGTTTTACGTTGTTGCTATATTTTGTACATTTTTTTTTTCATCCTTGATCTATATAACTATCTTGCTACTCTTGTTAGGTATGTTCCTTTTTGATCATTCTTCGTGTTTTTGGAAGGATTTCTGATCCTTCAATTATGCTTAAAGTTCATATCATGAGAAGTTTGTTTTGAATAAAAAATTGTAGGGTGGGACCAAAAATATGATTTATTATGTTCCCTGTTATGCTTCATCTGATTAACTATTACATCACAGATTAATAGCCAAATACTGGTATGTATAGCTTCATCTGAAACACTTTAATTTTCTATTGTTTTGTTAGATATTTGTGATATGTGGATCAGTTAAATTACTGGGTTTTTAATTTATCCATTTGATCCATTGAAATTCCTGTTAATGATCTGTCATGGAACTATGTTTAACTGTTATGAAAGTTAATGCCCTTTGCTCCATGCTGGTTGCTTTTGATCATTAGGCAATTTTATGCATTGAAACAGTAGTCCCTGTTTTGTAATGAGTAAATGATCCTTTTTCCTCCCTTTCTTTCTGTCTGTGCATGTATATATATCTAAGCCATCTGCGGGTTGATGTTTTGTCATTTACTGCAGTTACTTTTAACTACGAGTTTTAGATAACCTCTGGTTGTGTTAATTTGATTGTTTATTTGTTTCCTTATAATGCTAGGCCATACAAGCCCAGTCCATAAGATATGGAGTTTTCCAGTCTGTTTATAATTACTGGAGAAAAAAGGTATGGATTAAATATCATAGCAAAAGTTTTTATGAAATACATGAAATATCTTACATCATTTGGGAAGAATGCTTGCGCTAGAAGACTCTTGATTGTTTGCGACATGCAATATTCTTTTGTAGGGTTGAGAGCTTAGTTGTCAACTCATAAATTATGTCTTGTATCATTTTTACCTATTTCTGCATGTTGTCTATCATTTGGTCTCCTCACAAATTATGCATAAAAAATTGTCTTTTTTTTCCACAGTTAGAAATAAACTAAAAGAAAAAAAATGTATATATATTAGAAAAATGACATATAAAGCAATATGTAAGGAAAAAAAATTAGGTGAATATATCCCGACGATAAAGATTTGATGATGTCATTAAATATGAAAAATATGGTCCATCAGCACAGTAATCCTGCCTTTGGTAATGGATTTGTATAAATAGTGGTGCACATCAGAGCTTGGATTTTATCCTGCCCCTTCTGTAGAGTGGATAAGCTCCAGGGAATTATGGAGGCTCCTGCAATTCTATGACTAATCTGTACTTCTTGAGATGTGACGATCTCAGATGATGAAGAGATTGGAAATCTATCCCAAATTCTTTCAGTTTGTAGTGTTGTGTTGTCATGATCCTCTTAACTGTCTCCTGCTACATCGCTGATCTTATTGGTAATAGCCAATTGTGAATGATATTTCATGAAAAAATTCACACACACTTGGGCATACACACACTACATATATATATACACACACACACACACATACAAAGTTGTGCTGATTTCCAACACTCCTCTCAAGTTGGCTTGAAAATGTCTTGCATGTCCACCTTGCTTTGCATAGACTTGAAACTTGGTCCTGCAATTCCTTTCGAATATACATCAGCGAATTGAAGTTTAGTAGGAATACGAGGAGTGCAAAGAATCACAACCCCAATCTTCTCTTTAATAGAGTGCCTATTGATTTTGATATGCTTAGTTCTATCATGTTAAAATGGGTTGTGAGCAATGTTGATTGTTACTTTGTTATTATAGAACAACTTCATAGGTTCTTGAATCTTTACTTTAAGCTCCTTTAGTAGAGTCTTAATCCATATAAGTACACAAATGCCTAATGCCATTGCACGGAACTCAACTTCAACACTAGATTTGGAGACCACTGATTGCTTTTTACTTCTCCAAGTTACCAAATTACCTCTGACAAAGGTTTAGTAGCTTGTAGTTGACCTTCGATCAGTCAGTGAGCCAACCTAGTCTACATCTATGTAGCCTCTTACATACAATGATTATTCTTTGAAAACTAGACTCCTTTCCCTGGGTTAGCTTATAGATACCTTAGGATCCTCATCACAACATCCATGTGCTCTTCAAGGGAGCATGCATGAATCCCTTACAACTCCAACAAAATATGCAATGTCTAGCCAAGTATGAGATACATAAGAGCATCTATGCATTTACATCCTAATATACCAGTTTCATTAAGTTGACTCTATATTTCCTTTAGGAGATGTAGATCCAATTGAACCTTTCAATGTAAGCAAATCAGAAATCTCTTAGGTTTGATTTTTGTTGAGTGCCTTCATATCCTCATTTATGGTGTCTTTCCATCTAGGATGAGCAAGGGCTTCCTCTACATTCTTCATGATTGAATCAACAATCAATTGAGTTGTAAAGTTGTATTTGTTGTTTATCTTGTCATAAGACATAAAATTGGACAAGGGGTGTTTGGTACAACTCCTTACACCTTGATTGATAGAGGAATGTCCAGGTCAGTGCCAAAAACAGGAGTGGACTTGGAAGGATACAATGTAGAATTAAAAAGATTAGAGTTGGAAGTTGCACCTTCTTCTAGAGTGGATGATGGGGCATCCATAGGAAGAACAATCTCTTGTACCAATCTAGATTCCTAATGTCTTTTGGAGTAAATGAGATGTTCGACATCTTAAGCTCCTTGTCATATTGTTTGATTCTTCCCATTTCTTTCATTTTCCTTGGCAAGCATAGGTAATAGAATAGAACATGATTTGTGATTGACCTTCAACTTGTGTTTTCTCCCCTCGAAGAGCAGTTCTTTGATAGTATGGTCGTTCTTTTAAAAAAAAAAATCTCACATCCATAGTAAGAAATTTCTTTCTAGATTGAGGATGAAAACATTTATATTCCTTTTTTGTAGGTGAGTATAAAATATAACCAAAGATTTTGGGAGAAAGAGAACCAAAACCAGGAACATAAAAGTGACTCTTCAAGATTGGTAATGGAGTATCAAAGTGGAGAGTTTTGGGAGCATTCTATTTATCAAGTAAGCAATCGTGAAGATAGCATCACCCCAAAAATGTTTAGGGACATTTCTTGCAAACATTAATACTCGAGCAACATCAACTAAGTGTTGAGTTTTTCTTTCCCACGTTTTGTTTCAGTGTTCTACCATAACTAGATTGGTGAATAATACCATTTTATACAAAACAGTCTTCAAGTTTTTTATTGAACCATTCTCCTCCATTGTGGGAATTAAATTACCTTTACTTGTGCACATGCACCACCGATATCTACTATTTGAGATAAGATAAAAGAAAGAAAACTAGTTTGCCAGGTCCTTATACATATGTTTTTCCTTTCAAAAGTGAGTTGTGGCACTCTTCTTAAAATAACTCGTTCGAGGGCGCAATTTACAAGTATTTTTCGCAAGGGAAATCAGGTTGTTAATAAATTGGCAAACATGGGTCTCAAAAATTGTGGTTTAATCATTTTGTAAAACAACATGGATCAAGTCATAAATCCATGTTGTTCAATTGCAATCATCCACAAAACTTACAAACCACTTGGCACCAGACAAAAAATGAACCTAAGAGGGTCCGTAGACATTAAAGTGAATTATAGAGAAGGAATACTAAGCCTTTTATTACTCAAAGGCCAGGAAACATAGTGATTCTTTTGATCAAGAAAAAAAAAGAAAAGGAAGGAAACATAGTGATTCTTTGCTAGTCTATCAAAAAAAAAAATAGTGATTCTTTGCTAACTCACACACTTCACCTTGAAGTTTGGGAAAATCTAAGTTGTTGTATATCTTTGGAAACAATTTCTTTAGATAAAAGAAACTAGGGTGACTTCATCTTTCATGTAGCAACCAATTTTCTTTTGCAATTCTTTCTACAATTCCCTTTATTTTATAGGCTTGAAGCATTCTTTCTTCCCCATGTTCTATATATACATTTTTTTTATAGGCAAAAGATAAAGCATATGTTAAAAGCAACTAAGAGGAGGCGTAGCATATTACGCATGAAGTATACAAAAAGCACCCTATATAGGCGAAAAGGAAAAGGAACAAAAAGACCCCTCTTCTTACTTTAAGCTCAACTAAATTATAAAATCTAACATAGATGTTGTGTGGTCCTCTATGCACTTTTGCTCAATTCCTAAGTTATACAAAAAAAAAAACAAATTTAATTGCTTGGACTACTTAACATCATTAAAAGCCCTTTTGTTAATTTCCTTCCAAAGAGTCCACAACAAACATAAGGAGGTGGCCTTTCATGCTTTTTTCTGTTTTTTCCTCCATGAAAGAGTCCATGTCATTCCAGTTGGTTCCCTCTAACTAAAGAATGCATAATACACTCCACTCTAAAAAGAGAAAAAAATCAAGAGCCACACTTTTCTTGCTTTGGAACAATGCGGAAGCAAGTGGTCTGTCGTTTCCTCCTTACCTTTGTACAAGTAACACTTATTTAGGAGAGTGCAACCCCTCTTTTTAAGTTGGTTAAGAGTTAGAATTCTTCCCTAAGATGCTTCCTAGGTAAAAAAAGCTAACCTTCACTGGTGCCCAAGACCACCACACTATGCTAGTAAAAAAAGGCTCTCTATATCCCCTTGAAAACGAAGAATAGAGAGATCTAATTGAAAACTTGTCCCTCTTGGATTCATTCTAACTTAGTTTGTCCTCTACTTCCCTTTTAATTAACACTAATCGTGATTTCCAAAAGAAAATCTCCGCTTCATCAAACTCCCAATTATTAAACTGCCTTAATGGGGGCTCTAATCATCCCCTTCCCCAACCTGCTCTCAAGCCTTTGCTACCCATCCATCCTTGTTAGTAACAAAAGAGAATAAGTTTAGGAAGGCATCTTTCAATGTTTGATCCTTGCACTAACGTGTTGACCGCACCTACAACAACCAACACTGGGTAAATTAGGGTATTAAACCAACAACAGGATTCAAACTTAGGACCGTGTACCTCTCCCACACATCCTAACATTCACCCTAACTAATTGGGCCACCTTAGCAGGCTGCGAGACCTACTTTTTATACCCTGCCATTTGTTTTTTTATACCATCTCCCACCCTCTCTCACACTACTTGTCCTCCTCTCCGAACTGTCTTATTATGATTCCATAAGGACTCCCTTTTTGTAGCAAATCTCCATTTCCACTTACCTAGCAATACTTTGTTTAAGATAGAAAGGTTACGAATTTCAAGGCCCCATCCTTCTTTACCAAGCAAACTAAATTCCAATTAATCAAATGAGTTCTTTTCTCTAGCACAACACCTCCCTATAAAAAGTCTATTTGGATCTTCTCAAGTTTTGAATCGACCTTTCTTGGGATAACAAGCAAGGACATAAAATAAATCAGAAGACTTGATGAAATACTTTTGATTAGAGTAAGTCTCCCACCCTTAGACATGTATTGCCTCTTCCACATCACTAATCTTTTCCTAAATCTCTCTTCCATTGTATCCCGTACCTAGAAAGATTTATAAGAGGCTCCTAAAGGAAGACTCAAATAGGGAGTGGACAACTTCCTTACTCTACAACCTAATCTCGAGGCTAAGTCCTCCACATTAGCTACCCCCCAATAGGACTAGCCTTACTCTTATCCAAGTTAATTTTTAGGCTAGAAATTGTAGCAAACCATATTAACATCTAACTCAAATATCTCAACTAATCATGATTGGCACTTAGAAAATCAAAGTATTGTTGGCAAACAAGAGATGAAACATTGCCATCCCCTCCCCATTCTTTCTCCTCACCTCAAATCCTAAAATGAAGCTTCCGCTCTTAACTCTAGTCAACATTTGACTGAGAGCTTCCATAGCCAAGATGAATGGATAAGGGGATAGGGGATCACCCTACCTCAAACCCCTAGAACGTTGAAAGAAACCAGACAAAATTCTATTAATGAGAACAAAAAAGGTTGGTGTGGAAATACACCATTTTAGTCATTTGATCCACCTTTGTCCAAACCTCATTTTAGTCAAAACCGCCATTAAGAAATCTCAATTAACATAATCATAAGCCTTCTTGATATCCATTTATAAAATAAGCTAAGAAAAGTTGCTCTTTAATCTTGAGTCAATGGCTTCACTAGCAATAAGAATTGCATTTAGAAGCTGTCTGCCTTATATAAAAATATGTTGATAATCTAAAACCACCTTTCCCGCCACTTTCTTAAGTTTGTTTGCTAACACTTTAGTTGGCAACTTGTACAATCCCCCTACAAGAGTAATGGGCCAAAAGTCCTTTAAATCTTCTGCTCCTTTTTTAGGGATCATCACTAAGAAGGTGGTGTTTAAGCTTCTCTAGAAAATGTCTTGAGTGAAAAATTTCCTAAAAAAACCCATGATCTCAGATTTGACAAAGTCCCAACAAAACTTCCAAAAAGCCATAGGAAAACCATATGAACCTGGAGCCTTATTCCCACCAAGATTGGAGAGAGCATCAAAAACTTTCTCATATGAAAAAAGCTTCTCTAAGCTTGTGGAACTATCACTCTCCAACTCTTCAGAACACAATCCCCTTATGCTCGGTCTCCAATTTGTCATCTCAGAAAGAAGAACATGAAAAGCTTTACACTTCCCATCCTTAATCTCGCCAACCTCCATCAAAATAGCACCATTGACTCTTATTTTGGTAATAAAGTTTCTCCTACTGTGTGAATTGGCCATTTTGTGGAAAAACTTGGTATTCTTATTTTCCTCTTTTAACTAGATTTCTCTAGATTTTGTTTCCAAGAAGTTTCTTACTTTTTTACCCTCTAAGGCCACCATTCTGGCCTTTGCCTCCTCAACTGAGAGAGGAGCAACTCTCTTTTTAGAGTCACAAAAGCTAATATAAGAAAGAGTTTCCTCCTTGTTGAAAGGAACATTTCCAAAGACTTTTTTTATTCCATACCTTAAGATCCTTTTTATGTGCCTTCAGCTTCTTTGCATGATTGCTAGATCTGCTCACAACATAGCCTGTCCACCAATTTCTAATGAGATCTTTGAACCCATCATGCTAAAGCCACATTTTCTCAAATCTATTTATTTTGCTCTTTTTAATCCCTTTACCCTCATGAACAATGGGACAATGGTTAGAAATAGGCTTGGGAAGCACAATTTGAGATAGACATGAAAAGTGGTCCTCCCCTCGAGGATGATTGAGAATTCTGGCTTCCCCACCATGTAAATGAACCTTCAAAAAGAGGAAGGTCACTCAGTCTTAACTCCTTTATAAAATCTGAAAAGTGTCTCATTATGTTAAGAGTCTTGAGCAATTCCTTCTTTCCCTTGGAAATCTGACAGAATTGAAATCCCCACTTAAACACCACAAATCTTCCCATAACCCTTTGATAGCGCCTAGTTCTTCCCAAAATTCCTCTTTCTCTCCCCATAAAAGTGGCCTATACTCTCTGATGAACATCTAAACAGAGCCAACCTCACAAGTTCTAAATTGGCAAGAGATGGAGAACCCTCCACCCTCCACCCTCCATATCCAACAACTCCAAACCCCTATTGTCCCAAAAAACCAAAATGCCACCTAACACACCTTGGGCTTCCATTGCTCCCCAATCCAAAAATCTTCTAACACCCGGACTTCTAACCATCTGTACCTTAGTTTCCAAAAGACAAATCTGATATGTCTTTTGCGTCCTAATCACAGGCTTAAATTTTTTTATCTCACCATCATTGGCCCCTTTCACATCCCAAGATAGAATTTTTAACTTCATCAATCAATTGGAACCAAATCCCAATTACTCTCTATGCCCTTTTTCACCTTCCTAGAAGAGCCTCTGTAACTAACTCAACAATTCAGTCTTTGTAACTCCCTTTCAAATAGAGAAGTTGAAGATCCTTTCTTCTTCCACCCTTGGCTTGGGATCACACCTCCATTTTCCTCAACAGGGACCAAATTTCCTCTTCAAAGCCCTTAATTGGCATTCATATAAATCTATTAAAATCTGTTAGTTTGTTGAATGCCATATTTGAAAGCAAATCTTCTATCCCCTAAAAATTGAAGGTACCCAGCTATTATGAGCCTATAAGGCTGCAATACCTTGGCTCTCTGAGAACGCACTACTCTCCAGTTTGGAAGAAAAGTTTTTAGGGGAGACCACTATTGATCCATCCTGGAGTACCATTCTTAAAGGCTCCCTCACTGCATCGACACCCCTTTTGAACTCATCCCCTCTAAACACTTTCCACTCATCCCCTACATGCTCTTTCTCAAGTCCACACTACAATCTCTCCCCTAAACAGATTGCTTCGCCATCAAGAAAGGAGAAGAACAAGAAAAAAACCATCCTCCTAAAGAAGAAAGAGCCCTAAGTTCTATACCTTGGAACCTGTTGGCTTGGTTGGCTAAAGCTTTTTCAGTGACTATCTTCATTCCCACCTCTGGATGGAGCAACTTTAATGCACAAGGATCCAAGGCATGTTTGTTTTCTGACGTGATCTAATCTAAGCGGGGTTTCCATCAGGTTAACACCAATTTGGAAAGATTCATCCTTTTCCTTGTTATTGCCTATTGTTCTAAGACATCCTGAGAAACACAATAATTAGGATAGAGGATGACTTAAAAATTATTGGTTTATATAAGTTTACTCATTGACAAAAGATTGCAAATCATATTAATTTAGTATGATTTTTTGTGAGAGCAACATATTTCCTTTTCCTTTATAGGAATGAAATAACCATTAGCAACTTGAAACTTTTTTTCCAGAAAATGTATCATAGGAGATTCTTTGGCCATATAGTCACAAGCTCAGTAGGTGGAGGATTCATTAGCATCAATGGATGTTGTATGTGTGTGAGGTACATTCTTAGTGATCAGCCCTTTGTTACTGCTTGAGTTTCTTCCTCCCTTGTTTCCTTATTGAGGCCTTCCATTTAATCTTCAACATGTTTCTTGGGTGTGCTTTGATCTCTTGCAGTAGTTGCACCACCTTGGATCCTTTTCTCCTCCCATATTTCTTTCTCCAACGTGATATTCAGATGAGAGATTCCGATTAATGGTGCAAATGGTGTTTTTGTCATAACTCCCAACTTGGATTCCTCATGATGCACAAGGGAAAAAGCTTGATGTAAAAAAGGGAATGAATCTTTTCTGAGGACACTATTTCTAACTTGATGCAACTTAGAGTTTAAACCCACAAGGAATTCAAATGTACAATCTTTTTCAGCAAGTTAGCAAGCCTAGCAACATCCGTAGCAGATTCCATTTCAACATGCTGATACATGTCAAGTTCCTGTTGTAATACTTTTAGAGTACTGTAATATGAAATCATATCGAGATTTCTTTGTTTGATGGCATGGATTTAGTGTTCAACTCATAAATTTGGGCAACATTTCCTTGCTTTAAGTACATTTGGGAAACATCCTTCCAAAATTTCTTCATCCTGAGAAGGAATAGGAAAGGCTTTCTGATTTTTGGATTTGTCAAATTCAATATCTAGGATGTTACCATGGAGTTCTCAGTTACCCATGTCTCATTGTTGGGATTAGTGGAGTTTTTTCTTAAACAAGATTGGTTTAGCCCTTTTGCAAATTGACGTAATCTAAAGAATTTTGAGAAGAGATTTTATCAACCATATTTTCCAGATGCAAATATAAAAGAATTTAAGAACAAAAAAGATGAAGACGTCAAATAGATTTTAAAGATGCAAAGAGAATAGAGAGCCCACAAACTTAATAGTGATTTAATACCATGTTAGACAATCTATTTTTCTAAAAGTTTAAGCTTATAGGATTTGTGCCCACAATGTATATCATACATTTTGGCATTCTAACACCCACCCTCACATGTAGCTTACATGTGGGCTTAATAAATTGGAGAAACAAAGTAACCTCTTTTGGGCTTAATAAATTGAGGAAATACACATGCGATGAGGTTTGAACACGTGAACTCCCGCCCAACAAGGCTTTGATACCATATTGGTCACAACCAATTTTGAATTATATTTCATGAATAAGAATCGTATACATATATATACAAAGTTGTTACCAAATCAAGTTGAAATTAGCCTGAGATTCTACAGCTATTTCCTGCTATAATACAAATGTCCTATAATGAATAATAGTTGACTAATCTAACCACTAATTACTAGGAATGTATAGGGCAGCAAAATAATAATCAATTAGATCCCTGAAATTAAGGAATGGTGTTGATTTCTAAAAGAACTCTTTGCTACCATACAAATGTTTGTTAAGCATCCATTTTCCATCCTTATACAAATGATTCATCTTCTAAGAAGCCAGTCCCCTCTTCAATCGCTCCTTCAGTGAGTCTCATACCATAAAAGATTTAAAAGGAGCTCCTAAAGGAAGACCTAAATAGGGATTAGGTATGTTGCCCATCATGGAACCAAATAACGAGGCTAATCTTTCACCTCAAATCGGTTCACTTATCTACAAATTAAATCCAAATCAGGCACAAACTAAGATTACATAAGGACCCATCTGATATTAAATAATTGCTCCTAACTAGCGTCATTGAAGAGCAATATATCATCTAATAATAGGAGATGAGAGACCTCCACCTTTCCTCTTGCCCTATTACCTCATGCCATTGATAACCCACCCTGCATACTAATGATATGAAACAACTAAGAGCTTCCATTACTAGAACAAATAAATGAGCACAAAGAGGGTCACCCTACCTCAAACCTTTATAACCTTAGAAATTTTTTATTTGTTTTTTATTTTTTTTAATAAACAACAAAAGCATGTATTAAGAAGCACCAGAAATAGGGGGCGCACCCTATGAATACAGGCAATGCACATAAAACATCATAATGTAAGCACTAAATATGTATAAGGTTAGCCTACAAAAACAAGTGAAGCTATACACAAGTAAGTGCATCTAAGAAGTCCAAAATAGAGGGGTTCTCCATTTCCAATGAAGCATGGGACCACTCTAATAGTTATTTAATGAAGAACTCCTTCAATCTTTGATTTGAGAGCTCTTCATCATTGAAAGTTTTTCAGTTGCGCTCTTTCCAAATGCACCAAAATAAGCAAGTTGGGGCCATGCACCAAACAATTCTTCTCTTCTTGTCTAGCCTTTTAAATTCCATTCGAGGAGGAGGTTGCTCATTGAAACTAGAAACACCCAACAAGAGAATTTGTGGGAGGATCATTCACCAAATGAGAGAATTTGAGAGTGCACAACCTGATTTACCCTTCCCACTACTGTTCAAAACCCATATTTTGCCAGTCTTGCACTTATTCTTTCTCTTTTACGGAGTTGTCATGACACTAAAAGACGTGGAGCATTTTTTAATAAGGTAGTTTGAGACTGTATCACTGGGATTGAACAATAGTACTGATGGCCTACAAAATTGTTAGGATTACCACTATGACATTGTTACTGGTTTCATTTCCAGCAAGGTTTTTTTTTTTTTCACGAAATGCAAGATGCAAAAATATGTATCTATGACATAATGAGGAAATTCTGAATTATTTCCATTGCTTTCTTCAATGGTGATAATTACATATTTATATAATTAGAGTCTAATCTAAACTAAGAAAGAAAATAAAGTGTAGTTGTATAATTGGATTCTTCCTAAGAGAGGGAAAGTTAACCTAATTTTTTACAAAAATCTAGGGAAATAAAAAGGAAAGGGAAATATCTAGCTTGCTGATAATGGATTGGAATTGCTTATTTGGTAGTCCCTTTCTCAAAACATTTGCTAGCTGGTTTTCGGTTGGAATGAACGGAGTGCATGGTCCTCCTAGTTTTTCTTTGATGAAATGTTTGTCAACCTCTACATGTTTTGTTCTATCATGTTGCACATGATTGTGAGCTATACTAATCGCAACTTTATTATCACAATAAAGCTTCATAGGGTTGTTGTTTATCGTTTTGAGTGTTGTCATTAACCACATTAGTTCACAAATGGCTTATGCCATGGACCTAAACTCGGCTTCAACACTAAATTTGGTTACAACAGGTTATTTTTTTGCTTCTCTAAGTCACCGGATTGGCCTCACAGATGTAAAGTAGTCTAAAGTTGACCTTATGTCTTGCTTTGATCCTATCTAATCAACATCTATAGAGGCTTCAATTTCTATGTTCTGATTCCTTGAAAATAGAATTCCATCTCCAGAGGTTCCTATTTAGCATCTCGAAATTCCCATGACCATGGCTAAGTGGTTTTGTTGGAAATTCTGGCAGATCTTGTGGCAGATTATTGAATATTTTTCCAGCCCATATGAGTTGTAATAATTGTATAGTTGTACATAGGCATTATTTTATCTTTGACAGCATGATCATAGGCATTATTTCCTAGGTTATTTTTATACAATTATTCTGTATCTATTCATATGTAATCCTATACAAAAAAGGTAGTAGAAAGCATTTCACAAAAAGGTTCTAGATCTGAATGAGAACATGGTATGAGAGCTAGAATTTCTGATCATATCCCATTAGTTTCTGACCTTCTATTAGAAACATTGCTTCAGATTAGGCCTTCATTGCCCCTGTTTTTTTGACCTTCTTGTCCCTTCTTCCCCTCATAATGTCAAACACTTTAGAGGTTGATTCTTCAATATTGAGCCAAACCACAATCCAACAATCAACACCGCTTGCTGAATTCCAGAATATAGTAGGATCCTTCAAACTCAATGGGGGGAATTATTTAGAGTGGTCATAGTTGGTAAAGACTTATATTAAGGGGCAAAGGGAAGTTAAGTCATCTCATTGGACCTGTTGTGAGTAAGGATGATCCAAGGTTTGTCGTGTGGGATGAAGAAGACTCTCAAATCATGTCATGGCTTTGGAACTCTATGCAACTGGAGATGCCGTACATACATGTTCCTCTCAACAACCAAGGAAATTTGGGAGTCCGTGTGTCATACCTATTCTAAGGTAAGAGATGCAACCCAAATCTATGAACTAAAGACAAGGATTCACAACACCCAACAAGGTTTTCTTTCGGTAACTGAGTACTACAATGTTATTAAAAGTCTTTGGCTTGAACTTGATCAATATCAGAATTTAAAAATGAAGTGCAGCATAGATGCAGCAATGCATTAAGAGTTCATTGAATGAGAGAGGGTGTATGATTTCTTGGTGGGTTTGAATGTGGAATTGGATCAAGTACGAGTCCAAATTCATGGGAAAGAGCCACTGCCATCTCTAAATGAAGCCTTTGCAATAGTTGGAGGAGAAGAAGGAGATATAATGTTAAAAAAGGGAAACACCATAGACAACTTTGCTTTAGCCATCTCAAAACCAAGTGGAAATGAAGGAAGTGTTGGCGACTTAATGCTGCAAACTCTGGTACAAATGAAGGGAAGAAAACAAGTGAGGAAGACTCCTTATGGTGCAGCTATTGCAAGAAAAATAGGCACACAAGGGAGACATGCTGGAAGCTCCATGGCAAGCCCCTAAATTTCTTCAATGGGAATGGGGGTAAAGGGGTTAATTATGGCTATTAATCACAAGCCAATCTTGCTGAAATTGGAGGAAATCAATAGGAAGAAAGCTTTGGCCAAGAAATGGAGTTCAACAAGGAGGAAATTGACAAACTTAAAAGATTCATTTCCAAGCTAGAAAAACCTGAGGGACATAGTCATTTTGCTCAAATAGGTAAGTATTCCTTCTCCTTGAGTGCCTCTAAAATTCAGTTTTCCAGCCCTTAGATCATTGATTCAGGGGCTTCAAACCTTATGGCCAATTCTTCAAAAGTCTTTTCTAATTACATTCCATGCTCGGGAAATCAAAAGATCAAAATTGCTGATGGTACCTTAGTAACTGTGGCTGGTCAAGGAGACGTTTTCGTAACATCTTCTTTCACATTAAGAAATGTCTTACATGTTCCAAAACTACCAGTAAATTTGTTGTCTATTCCTCAAATTACTAAGGACCTAAATTGCTCAGTCAACTTTACACCAGTGATGAAAATTTCAGATTTTATCGTCAAAATTTCGGTGATATTTTGGATATCGAAGGTGGTCGAAACGATCTCGGCCATCGATTATTGGTCAGTAGGGATATTGACCAAAAATCGGTAAAATCGGAAAAATATCGGAATTTTGGTGATAAATGAGCAAAAAATCAGAGCGTGAGGTGACGCGCCCGTTAGGTGAGGGTGGCGAGAAAAAATCAGAGATAAATTGGCAATTTATCGGATAAATTACTGATTTAATCGTGAAATATCGGCGATATTTCGAGAAAAATCGGTGATGTTTTTGAAAGTTTTTAAAACATTTATCCTTTTTATTTTATTTTTTAATTATTCATTTTTAATTTATCTTTTATTTTAAATTTATATTATAATTTTATGTTATATTATCCTTTTATTTTAACTACTTTTTATATTTATCTCATTAATGCTATTTTAAAAAATTACTATCACTTCACTCTTAGTTTTTTTTATTTATCTAATTTAATTTTAAATGTTTTTATTTTAAAATATTAAAAAAATAATGAAGTCCTAATATTTTATAAATTAAAATTAATTTGATAAGATAAATTATTAATAATTTTAATTATTTAAATAAATTAATGTTAATAGAAAAATTGTCACCACATATTTGTAATAAGTTTTTAGAAATCAAATCTGAAATAAAATATTTTATATAAATCAATTTAATTTTTTATTTAAAATGTAATAAAATATGTTTTAATAAAAGTATTTTATAATTTTTAAAATAAATGAATGTAAATATATTAAAGGAATTTAAGCTAATTTTTTTATAAAAATTTGATAAATATTATCTTTAATCATATTTATATCAATTACACTTACAAAATAACTTTAATATATATATATGTATATATATATATATATATATATATTCTTACTTATTTTATCATTTTTTGGAGTTTTTTTAAGCATTTTCATGAATTTTGAATAATAATTGCCTCATCGATATTCTTGTCAAAATATCCACCGATATTTTTGATATAATCATAAAATCCAAGTGCCGATATATCTGTATTTATTGATATTTTAAACCTTGCTTCACACAATTTGAATGTTCTTTTTAGAACCTTCTTACGGGGAAAGTGACTGGGCATGCTAGAGAAGAAGGGGGACTGTTTCTCCTTGAAGCTGAAAGTGGCACATGTCCTATTCCTCATACGTATTTATCAAAACATCATACTCCAGCCAAGGAACAAGTTTGGTTATCCCATTTTCGTCTTGGTCATCCACCTTTTTTATTGTTGAAAAAAAAATTTCCTAATATGTTTGAAAAACTAAATGTTCAAAGCTTCCATTGTGATGTTTGTGAGTATGCTAAACATCATTGTGTGTCTTTTCCTTTAAGTAATAAGAAAAGTTTTGTTCCATTTAGTTTGATTCATATGGATGTGTGGGGACCTACTAAAGTTCATAGCATTTCTGGAGTAAGCTGGTTTGTTTTGTTTGTTGATGATTGTACTTGATTTACTTGGGTATATCTCATGAAACAAAAATCCAAGGTTAGCACAATCTTGCCCATTTTTCATAACATGCTAAAAAATCAGTTTGATGCCAAGGTCTTAGGAATAAGTTAGACAATGGAAAAGAGTATTTTAATCAATACCTTACACCTTATCTCCAAAAAGAAGGAATCATACATTATTCATCCTATAATGATACTTCCCAACAAAATGGGATAGCTGAACATAAAAATAGGCATCTATTGGAGATCCACTAGAGCGTTGATTTTTCAAATGAATTTTCCAAAGTCAGTTTGGGGAGAGGCTGTCCTAACTACTACATACCTCATAAATAGGCTACCCTCTCGGATTCTTAACTATTCTAGCCCTATTGAAACACTTTCTAGATTTTTTTCCAAAATTTGATGGTTTCAACCACCTTTCCCCAAGGATTTTTGGGTGTGTGGCCTTTGGACATATCTGTGCTCATGAAAGAACTAAACTAGACCCAAGAGCCCTTAAATGTATCTTTGTTGGTTATTCTCCTACAAAAAAGGGTTGTAAGTGCCATCACCCAGCTTCTAAAACGCTTTTTGTCACTATGGATGTATCATTCAATGAAAAACAACCTTTTTTTTCTAATCCTTATCTTCAGGGGGAGCCTTTTGCAGAAGATAAGGAATTCTTTCCAAGCCTACCTACTCTTCCTATCCTAGAGAACTACACCAAAACTGTCCAAACTAAGGGATCAGATTTTTCCATAGCAGTCACTCCAGAAAATACCAAAAAAGCAGCCCCAGAAAATGTCTCTTAACACTGCACCAGCAATGTCAGATTTTTCTATAGCTGTTACTTCAGAAAATACCCAAGCAATTGCCCCAAAGAATGCCTCTGAAACTGCACCAGAAGCTGTCCCTGAGTTATCCAGATTTGAACCCTATATGCAAAGTTCAGAGGGGGAGGATCTTCAAGTGCCACTCAAGGTCTATTCAAGGAGGAAGCAACTGACCCCAGAAACTCCACATGTCCCAGTCATTCAACCAGAAAAAAGTACTAATTCTATTGATCTTGATGCACAGAAAAAGGACAATGATTTCCTCAGCCTTAATAATCTTGATTTGCCTATTGCTCTTAGGAAAGAAAAAAGACAATGTACTCAACACCCCTTGAGCCATTCTGTTTCCCTTGAAAAACTATCACCTTCTTACCAAGCCTTTGTCTCAAAACTAAATTCGATAGAGACACCAAAACTGTACAAGAGGCACTTAGAAATGACAATTGGAGGAAAGCAATGATGGAAGAAATGAGTGCACTAATAAAAAATAACACATGGGAGGTTGTTGATCTTCCCATAGGCAAAAGGAAGGTGGGTTGCAAATGGGTGTTTACCACAAAGTTTAGGGCTGATGGCACACTAGAAAGATACAAAGCAAGACTAGTGGCAAAGGGGTACACTTTTTTTGATAGGAAACGACAAAGGAATATATTGATAAAAAGGATGTACAAGAGAAGGATGAGGAATCCTCCCACCAAAGAAAAACAAAACTACTTGGAATCAAATACAAGAAAATACAAAGTAAAAATAAGCAAACTCTCTAGGTTAGACCAACCCATTGGGATTACACACCGCTAACCAATCAAGTTGTAACACGTTAAGGGGAATCCCCTTAAAAACCTTAGAACAAAAAGCCCAAAGAGAAGCAAGGAAATGAATAGAATCCCAAAGGTTCTTTGAATTCCTTACTTTATCCTTAAAAATCCTTGCATTTCTTTCCCGCCACACCACCCAAATTAAGGCGATGCACGCAGCTTGCCATAAAAACAATCCCTTTCTTAGAAGATCCAAAACCGTTAAAATTGGTAGATAGCATGTCAAATATGCTCCTTGGGGGGACCCAATCCATCTTTGCTAATTGAAATAATCTATGCCACAACCCCATTGTCAAAGAGCAATGGGGAAAAAGATGATCTACTGTTTCTCCATGCTTCATGCACAACTTACAAATGTCGGGACTAAGTGCTTTGTAGGGTCTTCTCAACTATAGCAAGTCATTAGTATTTACCTTCTTGTGTACCACTAACCAGACAAAGTGACTTGAGAATTCCAGACGAACTTAGTAGGGAAAACTGGAGGCAAACCAGAAAATTGGGATAAGGCAAGAAAGAAAGATTTGACTGTAAAAAGTCCTGAAGGAGATAAAGACCAGGATCTCATATCTGGAACTGAAGGTGATAAATGTAGAAGATCAAGAGACCGCATGAGGCCTTCTAAATCTTCTATCTCAGAATCGGAAAGGTTACGGCGAAAGTTAAAGTTCCAAGAGAAGGGGCAAGTAGAGCTGAGAATTGAAGAAATAAGAGTATTTTTATCATTGACTACTCTTAAGTAGTCTTGGATATTGGACCCCCAAAGGTTGGTCCCCCTACCACAAGTCTTCCTAGAACCTAATTCTTTCCTCATTTCCTACCACAAACCGAGTAAACTTGGAAAACTCTTGGGAGACTTGTGCAATAGCCTTTCAAGGACAATGATGTGACCATCTGACTATAGTGTTGGCATCCCAACCATTGGAGTGTGATCCATAAATGCTTAAAATAATCTGATGCCACAAAGCTGAACCCTCCCTAGGATATCTCCACAACCATTTCCCTAAGAGAGCGAAATTCATTATAGAAATCTTTCCAAATCCCAACCCCCCTTTCGCCTTCGGATTACACACTACATCCCAGCTAACCAGATGATCTCTTTTGCCTTCCCCAACCCTTGACCATAAAATTTTTTTTTGCAATCTCTCAATTTTTGCTGCCACTGAGGCGGAAATCTTAAACAAGGAGAGGAAGTAACAGGGTATATGGGTGAGGCAAGATTGAATGAGAGTTATCTTGCCTCCAAAAGATAAATACGCCTTGTGGCAAAGGGGTACACTCAAACTCATGGAATTGATTACCATAAAACCTTTGCACCTGTGGCAAAGATGAACACTATTTGGATTTTATTGTCCTTAGCTACTAATCTTGATTGGCCATTGCAGCAACTAGATGTCAAGAATGCCTTGTTACATGGAGACTTAGAAGAGGAAGTCTATATGAAAGGGCCATTGGGGGGTTGGAAGAAAAATTTGAACAAGGCAAAGTATGCAAGCTCAATAAGGCTCTTTATGGACTTAAACAGTCTCCTAGAGCCTGGTTTAGAATGGGATACAACCAAAGTCAAGGGGATCATACCTTATTATTCAAATAGACAGAAATGAACAAGGTAATAGTCTTTATTGTATATGTTGATGACATATTCTTGACAGAAAATGACCCTGTAGAAATGGAGAAACTAAAAAGGCAACTAGCTAAGGAATTTGAAATCAAAGACCTAGGGAAGCTCAAATACTTCCTAGGGATTGAAGTTGCACACTTCAATGAATGAATCATAATGGAGAAACTAAAAAGGCAACTAGCTAAGGAATTTGAAATCAAAGACCTAGGGAAGCTCAAATACTTCTTAGGGATTGAAGTTGCACACTCCAATGAAGGAATTGTAATCTTACAACATAAATACGTTCTAGATCTACTAAAGGAGATAGGAATGAGTGGTTGCAAATTGGCAGAGACTCCAATAGAACAATCTCACAAGCTAAATGAAGGAAATGGAAGCACTCTAGTGAATAAAGAAAGATATCAATACCTAGTGGGGAAATTGATATACTTAGCTCACACACGGCCTGACATAGCCTATGTAGTGAGTGGTAAGTCATTTTACGCATGATCCTAGAGAAGTGCACATGGAAGTAGTATTTAGAGTGCTAAAGTACCTAAAGTCTTCACTTGGCCAAGGCATTCATTTCAAAAGGGTAGGAAGTCTAATCTTAGAAGCATACACGGATGTTGATTGGGCTGGGTCAGTAATAAATCGAAGATTAACATCAGGGTATTGCATATTTTTAAGAGGAAACTTAGTGACCTGGAGAAGTAAGAAGGAATCAGTGGTAGCAAGGTCTAGTGTAGAAGTGGAATTTAGGACTATGGCACATGGAATTTGTGAGCTTCTTTGGATCAAGATAATACTAAGTGACCTTGGAATCAAATGGAAAGAACCTATGAAACTCTACTGTGACAACAAGTTGGCCATTGGCATTGCACACAATCTAGTGCAACATGATTGAAATAAGCATGTGGAAGTGGACCAACATTTTATAAAAGAGAAACTTGAAAATGGCATAATTTTCACTCCTTATATTCCTACAAAGGGGCAATTGGCTGATATTCTAACAAAGGGGCTTCCTACTCGATAGTTTTAAACTATCTTAAGCAAGTTGGGAATGAGAAATATTTATTCCTCAGTTTGAGGGGGGAGTGTTGGAAAATCTGCCAGTTGGAAATTCTGGCAGATTGTGTGGCAGATTATTGAATATTTTCCTACCCATATGAGCTGTAATAATTGTATAGTTGTACATAGAATCTCTTAGGATTTTTTCCTTTATTAGCATTCTTCACTTATCTTATTTATCTTTGATAGCATGATCGTGGGCATTAATTCCTAGGCTATTTTTATACAATTATTTTGTATATATTCATATGTAATCCTATACAAAAAAGGTAGCAGAAAGCATTTCACAAAAAGGTTCTAGATCTGAATGAGAACAGGTCTTCATTAGGATTATGCATGAACTGGCTAATGACTCCTAAAAAAAAGCAATGTTAGGTCTGGTGTGAGACAAATAGATTAACTTGCCTACTAGTCTTTGATATCTTTCTCTGTTTATTAGAATCCTTGGTGTGTTAGGATCAAAATTAAGATTAGTATCAATTGATATAACCCCTTATGTGCTTCAAAGGATGCGTGTTTCTTTCAATAAATCAAGAACCTACTTTTGTTAAAAGTTGCAAATTCCTCGTTATGATTATCCTCATACACCCTTGGTGTGCTTCCAGGCATGCCTACTTCTTTCAATAAATCTAGAACATACTTCTGTGGAGAGATAAAAATCCCTTGTTTTGATCTTGCCTCAATTCCTAAAAAGTATCTTAACTTGCCAAGGTTTTTAATTTCAAATTCAGTTGCCAACTTTGTTTTTACAATTTCCATCTCATAGATATCATTTCCAATTAGAATGACATCATTTACATACACAATGAAAACAATAATTCTCCCATACCTATTGTGTTTTTAGAACATCGTAGGATCCCCTTGGCTTAGTTTGTAGTTCAATTTACACATTGAAGTTGTGAAATTGTCAAACCGTGCTCTTGGAGATTGCCTGAGGCCTAGTGACTTCTTTAACTTACAAACATTTCCTTTTCCCATGGAAGCTTCAAAACTAGTAGAACTGCATAAAAACCTCTTTGTCAAGATCTCCATGAAGAAATACACTCTCTACGTCAAGTTATAACATCGCCTAATCACAATTTGCTGTAATTGAGAGTAACACTCTTACAGTGTTAATTTTTGCAATTAATCAATCCATATGTATGAGTGAGTTCCTTCGATACGAGCTTGGCCTTATATCTCTCTATGGTTCTATCAACATTGAACTTAATTGTAAACATCCACTTACAATCGTCTTCTTATCTCTTGGTGGTTCTGCAACTTCCCCAGTGTTCTTTTTTTTTTCTAGAGTCCGCATGTCCTTCAAAACAACATCTCTTCACTTTGGATTTTCAAGTGCCTCATGTACATTTTTTGGGGTATTTACGCCAGAGAGATTAGTAGCAAAGGCTTTACAAGTAGAGTTAAGACGATGATAGATGCGAATTTTGAAATAGAGTGTTGAGTGCAAGATCCAACCTCCTTTGGATGGTTATTGGAATATCAAAATCAAATGAGGAAGTAGGAACTGAAAATAGGAGAGTCAAAACTAGTGTTACTTGAGTTAAGAATTTCTAAAGTGGAGGATTTTGACTATGTGTTTGATGAATGGCCTCTTTATTCCTTCAAGAGTAAAGTTGGAGTTGTTTTGTTTCTTTCTTAGCTTGCTCAAGTATCTCATCAGTGAGAAGTGGTATCTTCCTCAGTTGCTCCCCCTCTTCAGAAATTCCAACAACATTTTTCACTTTCAGCAAACTCTAAAATGGGTTGTTAAAGGATTCCACCACAGGTAACACATTGCAAAAATGTTCTTCATCAACCTTATTCTCCCCTTGAAGAACAGTCTGGGAGTAATATAGTTGTTGTTCAAAGAAAGTGACATCCATGGACACATAAAACTTTCCTGTTGCTGGATGAAAACACCTATAGCCTTTTTTGTTAGTGAGTATCCTAGAAGTACACACTTATGAGCTTTTGGGTCTAGTTTACTCCGTCCCTGGCTATAATCAATAACAAAAGCAGTAAAACCAAATATCTAGGGTGAAATTGAAGAAATTAAGAAGAGATTGGATAGACCTATCATATGATCCATGGCCACTAAGTCAATGATTTAAGGGTTGGATTTTGAGGTATGGAGAGCAATGATGAGAAAATTACCCATTTGGGCTAGATTTGACGAGGAAGGTTGTTTGTGACATTGACTTGTGAACCTACAAAGTTGCTCCATTTGTTCCTTTGTGAAGAGAGGCACCTTTGTATACACTGCATTTGCTGTTTCAGGACCATTAAGAGGATATGTTGTTTTTGCTTTGCATTGAGGACTATTGCTATGTTGACTTCAATTGTTTTTGTTCCAATTTTGAAGCCTTCTATGAAGCTTCCACCACATATCATAGGTGTGATGTGACTGGTGACAATGATCACATCATAACTTATCTTTGTCATCATTTTTGCGCCTGGGTCCTCCAAAAACAGCGGCTTCAGGTTTGCTAACCACAAGTGCTGAGTTTTTCAGCTTTGTATTCGCCATGGTCAGTCGAGAATTTGCTTTTTCATCATCAATTAGAGTATGCTTTCTTCTTTCCTGATTGTGGAAAATACTTCTATTATGGATAGGATTGACTCCTTCCCTAAAATGTGACTTCTTGAATTGTCTTGAACAACACATTATCTTCCACATTTTTCCACTTATAATCTTGGTTCATATCCATCTTGCCAAATTCTATTTATCTCATTATAGCAGCCAGTTACAATCATAGAACCTTGACAAGTGATACCTATAAAAAAGAAAAAAAAAAAAAGAACCTTGACGAGTGTTCCATACCTTTCCTTTTAGTTCATACAATTGTGTGCTGCTCCACTTATCTAAGTATGTATCCCCACCTCCCAAATTTCTTGTGTCTTTTCAAAACATTTCACTTATCGGGACCATTGCACAAAATTAGCACCATTTAATTTTTGGGTGGTGATCTATAGAGAATAGTTGTTGTTTGAAATAATCTCCTCGTTAGTTTCTTTTCTACTGTTTCCTAATGCAACCTTAGGCATGGTTTTTTGTTTTTATGGGAGAACCAGCAGCAAGCTGGTTAACAAAAGTGGACTATGATAGTCGAGGGAAAAAAGATGTAGAACCCTAGAATGGCTCTGCTACCATGAGGAAATTCTGGATTATTCCATTGACTTCTTGAGTGGTGATGATTACATATTTATGTAGTTACAAAATTTAATCTAATCTAAACTAAGAAAGCATATAAAGTGCATTTGTACAATTGGATTCTGCATAAAAAAGGGAAATTCAACAGCCTAATTACATACATAATTCTAGGGAAACGCAAAGGAAAGGGAAGTATCTAGAAAGTAATATTCATAGTTAGAAGACTGATTCATGCAATTTTGGTCTTTGAATTTATCATCACTTCGGTTTGTGAGATTTGTTTTAGATTGCAATATGATGAGGTGATCTAGTTGTCTACTAGTGCCTATCAGACTACATTGCCTTTTTAATTTCACAGAAAGAGCTCTTATGCATGCTTCCTTTTTTATTTCACCAGCGTGAACAGTGGCAGAAGCCCATTTTGCGGCGATTGCAGGTTAGTTTTATCACTTGCTTATCCTTTTTCTAGATGTTCTGTGCAGATACATTCATAATCCTACTGTTGATGCATGCATAGTGTTACCAAATCATTTGATTTCTTATAGCATAGTTCAAGTTTATTAAGAGCATAAAATTTAATCCACTATGAGCATAACCCATTTATTGTGGTTCTAGTCCCATATGATTGAAGGGTCAAGCATGAACTTGTGATTGTACCCTCTGTTATAAGAAAGATAACATTTTCTAGCAGACTTTCTCAAGCATTTGTGTGGCATAATTTGATCTTTCCAATTGTGCTAGTGGATTTCTAGTAGTAGTCCTTGGATTGAAAGTATGTGTACTTACTTTTGCCTACAAAAGAAAGATATATGTGCTCATTTTCATTTCAGTCAAGCTGCTGTTTCCTGGTTGCTAGGTATATTCTCTGAATTGTTTTTAGTGCCATGATGGGTCTACTAATCCTAGCCTCAATTTCATTTTTCCTTGCAGCCTCCTCCACCAGTTAATGATACCAACCCGTACAATGTGTTTAGGCCAAGGGAAAAAGCTCACAGACTTCATACAAGAAGGGTAGGGTAGCAGATTTGGTTTACCTATGCCTTTTTACATGGACTTCTAGTGGATATTCTATTTATAATCCTTATTGTAATTGTATTGTAGTATCTCAACCCTGTCTTGTCCTTTTATATAGATGCAAAGGAGGGAAAACAATGTGCAGTCATTCGAAAAGCTTCGCCAGGTGAGCACCCAGATCTTGGCCTTATCTCGCCTTCCTGGATTTCTCAAACCAGGCATGAGAGGCCTGTCTGAGACCACATATAATCACACACATGTTGACGAGTGCCTTAACATGAGGCTAATAAATTAGTCACTATTAACTAACAGAAATCAATGACAATAAGTTCATCCTAGGTAACAGAGTAAAGGTATTCTCATGATCCATTTTCAAACTTGTAAGGACAAGAGCAAATTGGTGGAGTATAAGGGTTCACAGTATTACTTGCTTGGTCTTGATCTTATAACTACTTTTGCTACTTATCAGAAGCTTGCCTTTAGGAAAAGAAACAAGATCCCAAGATGATGCATTGAAGGGGTGTGTGCTCCTCACTCATACCCTCCTATGCCTAACTAGAGATATGGGAAACATAATCATTGTGTTTGTGCCCTTTCATTGTTTGTAATGTCTGGTTAGAATCATTGCTATTTTGATGCTTCTGATAACAAGTTTTATTCTAGAAAATAATGATTCTAGAAAATAATGAATCAAATCAAAATAATATTATGCTTTATTGTTGTAAGTTACATTGCTTGTATTATCTTTACGGATATTTCTGTCTTGTTTATCTTCATATTCGTCATTATAATTTAATCATTCTTTTGAGTTCATCACCAGGTCAGGCGCAACCTTGACCAAGCCAAGACCATATTGGAGGCTTTGATTAAGGTGTTCTTTATTTATTTTTGCTGTTTTAAAACATTCAAGGAGATTTTTGTTAGCCTGGGGTAAAATATTCTTTATCACTAAAAATACTCATCGCCTTTAGAAAATTCAAATGCAGAGAGAAGAGAAAAAGAGAGATGTCATGGAGAGTGAAGTTAACCTTCAAAGGATTCAAATAAAGTATAAGGTATGCATGCAATGCAATGCAATGTATTATTGTCTTTGGTCACTCTTTTAATATTTATGGGCATGCAGCTAATAGCTTTCTTTTTCCTTGTTTCTTTTCATGGATAATGTGTCTAACGCATAGTTCAGCTCTAACATTTCATTGGTATGCAAAGGTTATGATAAAAAAAATTGTGTATGATTTGAAGCTGGTAGATATATCTCAATGCTTTCCATGGATTAAAAAGTAGTTCTTACCAGTATATCTGCTTCTTGTTCTTGCATCAGGAAATGTTAATGTGGCTTTTGGTAGATGTATGAAATTAGAAAGATTTACAGTTTGATGACTACTGATGGAAAAGTTGTTTGTATCATGAACTCCAAATTCAAGAGGAAGAAAAAATAGAAAGGGAAAGAAGTAAAATTTTACTCATTGATACACATGATGTTGATATGAGATTTATTTTTTAGCTGTATAAGCAGTTGTATTCATGATAGATCTTTCCATCTTTGATATATGCCTTAAGCTCGCATTATAGGATTTGAACTGTTTAAAACATTTTGCATTTATTCAGTTCCTTGACTTGCTGTTCTGAAGCATGCTGTGATGTTTGTTGCCATGTTCTAAGCTACATAAACGTAAACTTGTTTTGATTTGGCCTTTGTTATTGATTGCTGCTTGGGTTCGCATGGATTTTCCAGCATGAAACTGAGCTTCTTGATGATAGCTTGGCACTCCCTGGATTTCCAACCTTCCCTTGTAAAATTGGTTCAAGTGAGGAAGAATTTGTGGACTCAGATGACGTTGCAAACAGCTGTCCACATATACGACCTACGGTAGGACAAAATCCATCTTTGGTGGACTCCAAGCTGGTGATGATTTCTGGAGGAAACCTGAGACGGGAGTTGAGGCGGCAGCATGTGCCCCAGGGGTGGCTTCATAAAATGGTATATGTGCGTTGCTCTTTCTACCAAATCAGATTTCCTTTTGGTGTAGAATTGTGTATAAATATGGAATTTAATCCAGGATCCACTTGAGCCTGCTTTGTTGTTCACAAGACCTCTAGATCCAGAAAAGTTGGCAGCTGCTGGCATAGTACCGCCATCTGATGATTCTTCAATGAAGCATAGCCCATCTTCACCGCACTTTAGCTTAAGTGGAAGGATTGGGCGTGGAGGGCGAATAGTATTTGACAGATGGAATCCACTTTTGCTTACTTCAATCGAATGGGGAAACTCTTTTTATATGCCACCAAAACCCAGGCCTTCAACACATAATTGAGAGATTCAGTTGGCCTCTTTTGGATCATGTGCTTGACCTGAGGCAAAGTGAAGCCAATGCAAGGAGATTCGATTCCGCCCTTAATGAGATCCTAAAGGTTGAGAGAAATTTTGGAGTAGGTGCATTTTTTGTTAGACCCAGATTTTGTAAATGGGTCACCTTGTCCATCAGCTGATTTGAAGAGAGAATGTGTCTGCCCCTCTTCTCATCTGCTCATCATATGATTGTGCTCCTATTCTCTCTCTCTCTCTCTCTCCTTTGTATCACACACATGGTATAATATAGAAGCACATTCTCTATTATTTAGTTTTAGGTGCTACCTCTCTTTCGCTCTCTCATAATCTCTCCCTAATACACACGGTATAAGAGACAAATTCTCTAATTTACTGTTCCGTGCTACGTCTCTACATGTGTTTCACACACGTAAATGGTATTCCATATGAACACATTGTCTATTATTTGCTGTTAGTGCTACCTAAACTATGAAGCAATATATAGCGGCCAAGTGACCATAAAATGGAAACCTTCATATTATTTTGCCATTATATACTTATCGCGAACTTATTATCAAGGAGAATGCGTTAGACATGCAACTTCTGGTAAGCGAGAAGGCACGCTACTTAACGATAGAAGCTTTTTCTGATGTTTCTAATGTTATTGTTAAGATGATTTAAAAAAATAAATCCAAGAGAAACCTCTAGTTCTCTCTAAAATGGTCCCTCCCGACCAAAGTTTTTAAAGATGAAATTTTGTCTGTGAGATGAGATTTTTTGGTCTGTGAAGTGAGGTGTAAGCCCCGAAACGTTAATGTGTAAATATTTTGAGATATTTATTTTTATGATTAATAAAATTTTATAAAAATAATAAACATTTTATAAAAATGAAGAAATTAGATTAATAATTCCATGTTTAAAAAGAAAAAAAACTCATAAAAATACAAATAGAGACAATCAATTAAAAAAAAGAAAAGAAAAAGATTAATCAATTTTATAGATACAATTAACAATTAAAATTAAATTAATTAATTTTATTAAATTTAACAATTTATCACTCAAAGAAACAAGAAAAAAATAAAAATGAAATATTTTTAAAATTGAAAAAAATATTTTTTCTAGTGATGCTTCTTGTATTTTTGTAAAGGAAAAAAAAAATCAACAATTAGTAATTGAGAGAAGCAGAATTGTATTACTGAGACGACGAAAAGAAGAGGCTTCCAACTTGAGCGGGTATACTAATGTCATGATGTTGTACCTAAGGCCTCAAAAGGTGCAATAAGAAAATAAGTGAATTTTTTTTTTTTTTTTGATAGGTAGAAAATAAGTGAACTCTTGTGATCGATTAAGAGATAAACCCACCCCTATTATCGGCATGGACCCTTCATCTCAACCTTGAGGAGAACAAGGTTGAGGTGAAGCATCCCGATCTACCTCAACTTTATAGGAGATGTAACACAAAGTTAGCATCTCCCTACAGCTGGTAAGCTTAGGTCATGCACATAATATGAAGGAAGGTAGGAGACTCTTTGGGGGTGCTTGGGTGGTTGGATTGTACAACAACCTGAAGCAAGGCCCTAACGTAACAACCACCTGTCAATGAAATTCAGAAAAGCAAGCTTTCTTCATCTTTCAATCTTAACTCCAAAAAGCTCATTCCCTTCAGAATATGCTGATTCTGCCCCTTCAATAAACCAAAATAAGCACAGGGGCATGGTTTACCACATTTTCTTCTTTCCCTGTACTACAAAGCTGCCATACAAACTGTTAAATTTAATGAAATGAGTATTTTTATTCTATCATATTGGTAATAAACATTACCACCATATATGTACAAAATGAGCTAAGCTAAACAAGGTAAAATGGCTAGGCTAAGTAAGGTAAATGGTAATTACAAAGAGAGATTGACATTATACAGAAGGTAATCTTGATATTGACATTCTGCAGAAGGTAATCTTGGTAATCTTGAGAGGTAACTTGGTTGACACCTAA